>SSSI01010591.1:0-45815 GCA_004796505.1 Oryzaephilus surinamensis
TAATGCATTTCCCAAGGCATTTTGTGTTCCTATTTGCAATATTTTATATGAAGCAGCTAAAAATTATTGCAAAATAGTTCAGCCTCATTGAGTAAGAGGTCGCCAAATAAAAACAAGCTAAAACCGGGCAACCAGTCAAGCAGACCTTGAAATTAGGGGTCCGCCATTATTGTCAATGTCATTATTCTTATTTTTAGGTTATGTTATCGATGCCCCTTCTCTCTCTTTCTCTCGGACCTCTCTCTCTTATGTTTAACTGACTGGGCGAGTCCATTATATTTAGAAAATGGGTGTACGCTAAAATAATTATTTTACCAAACGTTCCCTTAAAGTAGGCAACACATATTGCATCAAAATTAAAGTGCCTTTACACGATTCGATTTTTTCATTAGATTTCAAATTCGATCACATTTGACTTCAAATTTATTTGTTCACACGACTAGATTTTACGTTCGATCAGCCAGGTTCTATTTTGTTTTCGATTTTTTCATTCGATTTTTAGAAATAGGACCGTGCCTATTTCAATTCGATATTTCATTCGATTTTCTTTCTGCACATGCGCAATTGTGATAATAAAATTAAAGAATTTAAAGTAGCAAACTGCTAGCAGTCTACGACAGACATTTGGTGACAGAGTTGACAGTTAACACTCTTACACTGACGTCAAATATCGAATATATCGATTCAAAAAATCTAATAGTGTAAATACGAAACTATATCCAGGCTAGACAAAATCTAATACAAAAATCGAAATAAAAAATCTAACGTAAAGATCTAATCGTGTAAAGGCACTTTAAATGATTTTTTGATCAAGTCTCATTCATTATTTTGCTTTTTCTTATTTTAAACGAAAATGGCTAGTCCAATCAAAAAAATAAAGCGACAAAAAAAGTTTTATTATTAAATTTTCTATAAGAAAAAGCTTTTTCTCGATGTGCTTTAATAACCAAATAAAGAAGTTATGGCCATCGAGAGTTTATGTCACCCCGGAAGAAGTGCATTTGTAGGAGGCAGAATGTTTTCAAATTGTACTCATATTTAGAGAATATTAGAAAATTTCCCTATAATACCACATTTGATAATTATGTATATCTTTATTGGTTTACAAGATATTCGGAAGAAAAAATCTTTTTTTGAAGATTTTGACAGCTTATAACTCTTCAGTTCTAATACCGAAAATTCGCCTTAATATGTTTATTTCGGCTTATTTTTATGTCAACTGTATGCCCTTCGCGTTTCGGAACGTTATTCTAAATCACCCTGTATATGTATGTATATACTGAACATGTAAAACACTGTAATATGAAATAATAAAATTGGAAACACAACAGACTGGAAAAAGACAAGTTAATTGAAGGAATCGATAAAACACCGGCCCTGTGTTAAATACTAATTAATCACATCGAATTATTGGATTTGTTTTAAAACATTTTTATTATATTCTCAGACAAACTTGAATATAAATTTTTTGCCTTCTGTCTCTCTTATTCTTATTACATACATTTATAAATCACCAACTGAAGATTTAATTGATTTGAATATATTTCAGGGATAATATTTATTTAATGAGAAATAATAATCAAGTCATGTTATTAAATGAATTAAAAAACATACAAATGTTTGTTTCTGTAAGCACAAACAATAAAAAAATACAATTAAAAATATTATATACGAATTTTATTACTGTCCGATGGACGATCATATTATTTTTAACAATTTAAATTTATTTTTATTAAATTGTTTGTGAAAACAAGGTTAATTTTCACTAATTACGACTTTATATAATCAAAATTTTATATCTTTAAACAACAGTGCCGAACTTAGGCACCTATTTCCACGCCTATTGACCTTGAATTTAATAAATTTCATAATTGTCCGATTTTTTAAACTTATTTGTTGGACATTTTCATTTTTCATAGAAAAACAATATAATACTGGATGTATTCAATAACACTAACAGTTATTTGGTGCGCCAACGGTAGCAATTTGTTCTTCTCATACCGAAACAGTTTCTTCCATCTCTTTCTAGCACACTCCATTATATTAAAGTGCTCTTATCGATTAACTGAACCATCTTTGTCTAACCAATCCGTACAATTTTGTTTCGCTTATGCGTTTTGCAAATGCCTTTTAACAATATTTCAAAACTATTTGCAAAAATATGCCACTATTTTATTGCATAATTTTAAAGTCAACTATTATTATTTCCGTCAAATATAAATAGGTACATATTATGTTAGTAAATTTGCAAATATTAAGTGTAAAGTGTCTAAAGCTTTAGTAAATCGGTTCGGGGCCTCTTTGTTCTGTTTGCTTGTGTATCTTTGGACGCGTACCACAAGTTCTTATTTGAAGTTTGCGAACTGTAAACCCCCTACAACCCCTCACTCACTCACTGCATATATACGTTCTCTCTTTTCACCCCCAACCCTTGTTATTCCGTCTCTCTCTTTCTCTACGAATTGATTTTACACTTGTAGATAAATAATATACACAGGAATGAATACTAAAACAGATCCTTTGAAATTTAATCTCCGAAAAAGGTGTATACGATTAAATGATGCCTTTTATATACATATATATGTACATATACAATTAATTCTAAAGGGTACTTTAAATGCTATTTGAGAAAAATTAAATTGGCGCCTGAAATTAAGCCAACTATATAATGTTTCCAATAAAACGATGCGCTTTTTTGACAAGTTTGTATGAACTTTTAATTGTTTACGCTTTTCTTTTAATTTCTTATTGAACGTTAAAGGAAATATAGTTATTTTTAAAAGTGGCGCCATCTGTTTTGAGCTTTAATGACGTCATTAAGGATTTTGACTTCTGCATGAAAATAATATGTTTAAAAATTAACAAACGTGTTGAAATGAGAAGAAAAGCGGCTTAGAAGTGAATAAATAAAATATAAAAATCAGTAACTTAGCCCATTGAGCGGCAAATCAGATAATGCACCGAATAAAACGATTATAATAACGTTATTATATTATATAGTGTGTGCATGGAAGCCCTCTTGTTTGAAAGGCAATGAACGACCTTCGCGATTTTTATACGCCGGTCGAAAACCTCACTTTCTGGCCACTACCATCTCTTTCTTTTATAAAGATGGTTCAATGTACAAGAGATCGTCGTCTATATGGTTTTCTTGTCGTTTCTACAACTCTTCTCTATATCCCACTTTGCGTTTCTTTTATGTATGTACATTGTACACACAATTTATATAATAATAAAAGCGCACTTTTTGTCGCACAGAGAATGATGTATTTTTTTCGGAAAAAATGACACGACTTGATATGCCCAAAAATATCTTTAACACTTAATTGATACAGCTAAGATTTTCATATGAAAATTTGAAAATAAAAAAATTCACCAACTTAATTAACGCCATATATTTACACTTATCGCCACTATTATACAACATAATTACAAAAGTATGAAACAAATTTACAGAAACAATACAGTTTTAATTAAATTTCTGTATTTACTTACTGTTGTATTATATAAGCGACTGGGCTAAATATACATATATATATATATATATATATATATATATATATATGTATATATAATAATTATTATGCACAACGAATGTTCATTTCAATTTTGACGAAAAACTCGTCAGAGAACAAAGTTTTCTCCTTCAATAAAAGGCTTTTGTGTTATATTTTATTACCGTTTTTAATATTTATAAACGTATTATTATTATTATATTTTTGCTTCTTTTCAGAAAAACTTTAATGTCAATTAAATTTTTAATCATTTAACTGTTTTTCTGTTTTATAATGTAATATATATTTATACATAGGCTTAGTATGTAAATGGTTTAAATTTTCACCTCATTAAATTTCCGCTATGTTAACTTTAATATAACGATTATAAATAAAATCATTTCATGTAAATCCCAGCCATATTATATGTATATCCCGTTTCCCTCAATTGTATTATTATCCAAATATATTATTATGTATATGTATATCGATTCTACTAACACTAATACTAAAACATATTCGAAATTTATTATTATTGGTTTGAAAAAATACAATTTCACATCGAAACTGATTTAAATATTTATTGAATTATCGGCGTAGCTAATTGGTTTTAATGTGGTAATTAAAAAATAATAACGGTTTTCACCTTCGACTAGCAATGTAATACATGCAAAAACTTGGTTGAATACGGCACTGTCTACATATACAGGGTGTTCTAGAATAACGTGGCTATATTTTAAGGGGTTATTCCGGAGTAAATTTTTAGAAAAAAAATCATATAAACACTTATACCTACGAAATCGTTTGGTTTTTGAGATACAGGGTGTTAAAGTTGCCAGTCAATCTGTCAAAAATTACCAATTATTTGAAATTCCATTTATTGACAACACGAGTTAAATTTTTCGCATTTTTCATTTGATCGAAAAATTTCAAGAGACATAAAAGTTTCCTTATTAAATTTCCTATTACATAAGATATTTTAAACAGTACATTAACAAGCAAAAACAAAGTTCCGGGGGTGTTTTGAATCCCATCATTAAAAAACATAGTTGGGGGCGGTCATTTTCGTTTAAATTTGGTACAAATGTGTGGCCTAATAAATAATATTTTTGTGTGAAATTTCATTTTAATGTCTCTACTATTTCCTGAAATATTCAAGTAAAACCCTGTTTTCTCATAAAACTTTAACACCCTGTATCTCAAAAACCAAGCAATTTTAGACAAGAGTTTATATGAACTTTTTTTCTTAAAATATACTCAGGAATAACCCCTTAAAATATTGGCCCACGTTATTCTGAAACACCCTGTATGTACATATTTATAAACGTGTTGAATCGATATTTCAAACTGATAATACGACAATGATAATGTTAATGACGGAATTGAATTTAATATTCTAGAAATGATAAGAAGTTTGTTGATGGCTGTCAATAATGTTCACATACAACTCATTTAATAAGTTTTAATATTACATACCTATAAATAACGTTGTATAGTTAGGTAATAGTATATAAAGTTGTTAAAGAAATCAGCCACTTTTCCTGTGATTAATTTCATTTAATCTTCACATGCAACTTTCCAGCCCTTCGCCACTTTATTGACATGGATAAATAAAATAAAGTAAGAAAATAAAAAAAAAATGTTGGATAAGCTGCTATATATTTCCACTCCAGTGATATATAAAAGTAAAAAAAAGAAAATAAATAGAAGACTTTACCTATTCACAAATTGGTCAGCAAAATAACATATAAACATTTTATCGAAATAAATCAATAAATTTATCCACTAAGGGGAAAGATGGGCGGATGTTTCTTTGATACACACACACACAAACTTTTTTCTTTCCCTTCAAAACTTGTGTTTTATGTTTGAAACATTGGGAGACGAAAGAGTGTTTTTGATGTATCGTTTTTTGCCGTTTTCTATTTATATGGACACAATTTTTGGCAAAAAATTTCAAAATTAAAAAAAAGCTTTATAACTAATCTACTAATCAATTCCATAAACACAATCGAAATTAGGATTTTATTAAATTTAAAAGTATTGAAAAATAAAACAACTCGTAATAAAAAATAATTAATCAAACCAAATGTATATACATAGTACATATATCTATTTAATATTTTTAATAAAAGATAAACTTGTGTTTCCGACATTCCCCCATAATAGTAAAAGAAGCAGATTTACTGCTGTTGATGTTCTGTTCTTTCCCTTTTCTTCCATATTCACACACTCTCATACATATATACAACTCTCTCTTGCTCTTTTAAACTACAAATACATAAAGAGGATAATCGATTTCGATGACTGAACGCCAACACTCTGTTATTCCATTAACATTTACAACACAAGATTGAAACGAAATTTATTGTGATTTTTTTTACACTCTATCAACTGTACAAAATAACGTTTTTTTCTATGTAAATATAAAATGTTGAACGAATTAAAGCAAGATGCATACATTTTGTCACGCCTACTCAAGGTCAGTTTGTGTTGACAGTTGCATCAATTTCTGAACGCACTAATTGTCAACTAAAAACTTTTAATCAAGTGCATAATATTATCGGATTAGTGTAACGAAACCGAAAAAGGTTGACATGATTTTTAAAGAACTAAACAACCCTATCTGCACCTATCTACCCCTAGTTTTATTGAAACCTGTCATGTAAACAACGATCTGAAACAGATTTCCAATTTTGTGATTCGTAAACTCACCCCAATGGAAATTAATAGATTCAGTTTTGTGAGTCACTTTATTATAATAATAGTTTCCACATCCCTTATTTCATCCGTAGAATAATCCTATACCATCATCAACACCCCTTACTAAATAATAATTGTTTAAAGTGGGTGTGCACAAAAGTATATATAGCCAGTGATTAGAATCAGAAATACCCGAAAAAGAAAAACGGTGAAAAGAATGGCAATAAATTTTCTCTCAACTCGTTTTTTTTTTGTTTTCGTTCTTTTCTTTAATAAATTTGCCGTTCTATGACATTTTTACACCGAGTTATTTGTGAATTTAACTTTTTTAACATATTATTACATCTACACTAGGCCAAGTTGATTTATTTTCAACGACTTTATTAATTCACCCTGAAGCCGGTACTGTGTGCATATTTTGTATACACGGTGTTTCATAATATGTGGGCAAAAATGAAGGAGGGAGTGAACTGATAAAATAACCCTGCTGTGTATAAAATGGAATTAATAATGTAGTCAGTTTGCGTTTCTCATAATAATTTCTCTTTCTTCAATTTTTGATTAAAATTACATATATACGTATATACATATAAAGTTTTCGGTTTATACAGTTTCCAAAATACTTAACTTAGACAGTGAATAAACGAACTAAATAATGTACAACTTTTGTGTGAAAGTTTTCATCGCAAGAAGAGAGTAGAAGAAAAAACCATCAAGACGCAAAAAAATTAATAGAAACGTGAAAATTGGATGTCTAGACTTGTTCAAAAGGGCCTACCATCATCATATCTAATACATTTAGTGGTTTTTTACGCATAAAATAATCCATTCAATTAAAAAGCAGATGATCGAAGATAATTAATGTGAAAAGCTCATTAATTGTTTAACCAATAATTTAATATTTTTTACACATTGTTGAATATAGACTTCGTAATATTGATTAATGGATAATAATATGGGGGTTTAATTGTCAAATGAGTAAATTCACAACTTTTCAACATTCTTTTTTTTTGTTTAATATGTGGTAATAAAACTGTTAGAAAAGGGCAACATAAAACAGTTGCGTGTTTGTTTCATCAAAACATGTGTGTATACAATAAAGTTATTTTAAAAGAATTGAATAATTAATCAAAAATAAATTTGCTTTTATATCAGTTGCGCTTAAAATGATAAAACAAATACATACAAAAAAAAATGAAAAAATCCTACCTTTTACATCCAGCATTTGCCACAGTCCACTTTCCTAATGATAAATCTGTAAACAAATTTCAATATGCAATTGCAAATAAATTTAACAAAACATTTGTTTCTTCTTTTTGTACTACGGGTATAAATTTAATCAATTACACGTAAAGTTAGACAAACACAATGAAAATATTATTTATATTTTGAATTGAATTTTAACTTATTTAATTAATAGTTTATATAAAATATTTACAATTTATGAAAAACGAAAAATCCATCTGGATAAAGTATTATTCGATCAATATGATCGATTTTCCCAAAAAAAAAAATTATAATACTACTTTATTTACACACATCTTAGCACCACAGCCATTTACAATCTATGTATTTGTTAAATTCGTCCACGAAAATGTAATCTTAGTAAGGAACTTATAACTAAGTTCCCATGTTCCAATAAAACGCATTATTTGTATTTTTATAGGGATATATTTATGGTTCAATGTTTTTATTTTGCAAATTAAAGTAACCAAGTATTAGGCCAGTCCTGACGACTGTTCGACTGTTCCGATTGTTGAATTGGAAAAATGTCCGTTTTAATATACTTAATTAAGTAGGAATTAAAAAAAATACATGAAAAATCCAATTATAAGGCAAAATAAATAGCGTGTTCACGTTTGCGTCAAAAACAAATCGGTATAATTATTATGTATATTAAGAAAAAAACTTTAAATTCGTAAAATTAAAATACATATAGGTAGTGAAAGTTGATCGCCAATTGGGTGAGTTTATTTAAACATATTTAAAAGTGGAAATGAATCAACTGAAAATGTTCCAAAGTACCACTTTATCAGTTTGATCTACATTTCATGTTTTTGTTACAGGATTACAGTTCAGTGTTCACATTCGGCTGCCGCCGCAACAACAAACAAGGTAAAAGATATTTTATTTAAAAACATTTATTTTGTGTAAAATTATGCAAGTTCGTGGATGTTTTCAGTATTCACTTTAAATTTAGCAATAATATCAATGCTTCTTGCCACCCACCCCTCCCATCATTCAGTGCCGCCCCATTCAATTCCAATCAAATCTGCACAGTATAATCATTAAACACAATAAACATAATTAACATTTAAAACAACAACGAAAGAGACCCACATATTACACGTATATAGTGGTGAAATAGTATAGAAAATGAGCTTTTGCTTCTGTTCTGTGTTTACTGCTGCCGCCGCCACCACAACCGTCCAACAATATTTTGTGGTGTTCCGTTTAAGGCCCATTTGGTCGACTAGAAAGAGACATATAACCTGTTAGTAGGCAAATGCTGTGTCTGTGGCAGTTCAGTGGAATTACTGTTAAATTTCTACTAGCACACAAAGACAAACTGCACTTTAGTCGTACAGGTCCAATATACTCCCAGTTGTTGAAGTAGTAATATGGTGCAGGGCCGAATTTGTCCAAATTTCGGCCCTTGAACTCAGTTTTTTAATTGGGGATTTGTTTTTTGTTCCATTTTTTGAAATTTTATAGTTTTAAAGAAAATTCAGTTCCCTTTATTGTCTTTTTAGATATACTTAGTAGGCAGAGTAGGCTGTTTTAATTTTGACATCTTTTTTTTGCATTTACAATGAAAATCAACTGAAGCTAGTTTTGTTTTTGTGTAATTATTGGTGCTTTGGTTTAGTATTTGGTTTTTGAAAAATTCTTGTAAAATTATATGAATCTCAAAACAGTAACTTTTATTTAAAAAAAAGCGTGTGGCAACAATGTCGTCTGTCAACTTGTTAGTGGTGTATCGTTCGTATTGAGTTGTTAACATTGTCAAAATTTGACGTGACAATCGGACCAACACTTGTATGAAAAAAAAATATCCCTAGAAGAAACAGTACTCTCTTGATTTATTATTAAACTCGTTTAACGTTTCATAATGAGTTCATTACGAAACCAAAGTATTAATTATTAACTTATTACATTAGCACATTACTTTATGAAATTATGACATTACAAATTTTTTGAGAAATTTTTGATAAGAAGCTAAAATAATTCCAGGTATAATTATCAACCAAACCATCATTTTCCATTTCTAAAACCGTTAACTATTTCAGCAGTTATTTTATAAATTTTTTTATTCCGGTTCTGTACATATTCGTAAAGCACAATTATTTTGTGTAACAAACTAAGCTTTAACCTACAAATTAACAAAAAAAAACCATATTTACAACTTTAATTGGTAGTAAATTATTAAAAAGCATAAAAGGATGGCAAAAGAAATGGTAATTTTGATATTTTATGAAAAGCCGGTCCTGTATGTGTAGTAGAGAGATATTACTACACACAGCACACAGCACACAGCTCAGTATGTTAGCACCAAGTTAGCGGGGATGGAATTACTAATGGATACTCTCACATATACATACATATACATGTTTAATACGATACGAGGGTCTATTTTAACGGTTTGTAATTAATAGGCGTATATGTATATGTATATAAAACGTTGTATGTAGAATTATTATGGAAAATATAATGTGGGTGACAGTTGGTAAAGAGGGACTCATTATAATGTCTTTTTTTATTAACTAACTATACAAGAATTTAATAAACTAACCATTCAATAAATAAATAGAAAATAAAATTCCGTATCGATTTCTTTTTTTTGGTAAACGTTTAGTAACTTGATTCAAGGTTTTGACACGATGATACCTTTAACAATAATTTACAACATGCACCCTTCATACACACACATTGTGTGTTCGTTATCATCCACCGTACAAATAGGGTAACATATATCTAATACATACTGATATTATTCAGTTTACCTGTTTTGTCCCATATTGGTTGTAGTTTATAATCTGATATATTATCAATTTATAATAGCCAATTGGTGATTTATGTTCAAATTAGTTGAATGCATTATGTAATATAAGAGGCCGGTCCTGTATAATATGTCCATTTAACTTGCAAATTTTTGTTTAAAAGCACTTATTTAACTACCAGTTTTTTCACTCTCCGTTTATTCTGAACATGGCTTTTAAATTTTCTAATATTTGTGTGAGAGTATATGTGACGACAAAAAAATAAAATGAAATTTATTCCATATATTATTATTATAATGTGTTAAACGTTTATTAATTATTGCCTTAAGAAAAAAACCGGCTTAGTTTAATAATGTCACAACTTGTTATCGTAATTGAAAAATTTGTATAAATATAGGAAATGTTTTAATTTTTATTATTGCTAGACTATAAAAATTTTATTACTATTTTATTGGCCAAACATTTTAAGTTAAAACAGGAAAGAAAAATGGTTACCGTTTTATAACAAGCGTTTTTGTCGAGATCGTAAGTCTAGTCTGACGTCATTATGTCATTTGTACAAAAATATGATTTAATTAATTTATTGGTAATTTGTAAAATTTAAATTGGCATCAATTATAATTTGATATGCGTGTATAAAATAAATTTGTATTATATTATGTACGTATTTTAGTTTTGCTTGTAGGTATTATTGTGTTATTTTAATACACATTCATCCATATATCTGTTTTATGTATTGTTACTAATTATTAATATTATTATGTTTTGGAATTAACATCATATATGTATATGTATATGTATATGGGGGAAATAGAATGAACTAAATACACATAAATTTCCAAATCAGTTTATTGTATACACAGTCAAACTACATACTCATTACTCATTTACTAATTAATTCAGTTGAATGAGGATTTCTCTTATATGTGAAATAAATCTTTCAATTAATGCAGGACCGGTTTTTGACAATTCAATTTGACTTATTGTTGCCATTATTTTTTTAAATAAAATTCAAATATTTTTCGTACACATACACTTTTATATTTATAAAATAGAGAAAGTAGGCTAAGACCATGGATTTAACAACTATAATACGTGACATCAGTCACTTCCTTCCCATAAACGACAAAAAAACGTTTCTTTCAAAGACAATTATTATGTAAAACTATATAAATATATTTTGTTTCTATTGTAGTATTCGATTATTGAAAGCTTATTTAAAAAAAATTAATTAGGAATTAATAAATTTACGTTTATGGTAGTGCCATCTGTGAAAGGGTGGCTAAAATTGTGTGTTTATAAAGTACGGTTGCTTGAAATGTTCTTTCAAAAGTTTGAAAGTGTGAAAATTACTTTAAATCTATTTTTATCTCTATTGAAAAGCTTTTAAGAAAATTGCAAGGAAATTAAATGAAGTTTTCTCATCGATTAAATTTAAATATACGCATTTTTATTTCGTATCACAAGTGAAAAGTAAAATTATTGCTATTATAAAATTTGTTTTAAAACTAAAAATATGTATTATTTATATTTAATTTAAATAAATTTGCTGCAAACTAAAATTTATAAACAATAAAGTCAAATAATGTTTTCTTTCAAGTGAGATAACAATTTTATTATATTTTATGGACATTTTTATTTATCATATATTATATTGTATATTTTTTTATATACTTAAATTGTATCTAAATATAGGTAAATACATATATGTATATATTGCTGTTTTAGTAGTATATTTTTGAAGTTTTTAGCAGATTTTTAAATCCACTAAAATACTTTTGTACAATTTTTAATTCTTCATTATTTATTTGGTCCTGATTTAAAATAAAATTTAAAATTCAAATTAAAATACTTTTTGATATATCTTTTTTAAATATATTTTTATACTCGTAGTTAATGAATCACTAACTTGCTAATTTCATTAGTCTAACAAATTATAAAAAACTATTTAATAAACATGGTTTATTTAAATAACAGGAATAAAATTTCTTCGTTGTTATTAAAATTGTATCAACAACTCAACATGTTTCAACTATAGATTTTCTATCCATTTATTATAATTTATTTTTTTTTGATTTAATAATTTTATAGAAAAGTTTCTTCAGGATAAAGTCACAATTAGCTTTCGAGCTGTACAACAAAGCAATTTCTATATA
This sequence comes from Oryzaephilus surinamensis, assembly GCA_004796505.1. Taxonomy (NCBI): domain Eukaryota; kingdom Metazoa; phylum Arthropoda; class Insecta; order Coleoptera; family Silvanidae; genus Oryzaephilus; species Oryzaephilus surinamensis. The sequence goes on from SSSI01010591.1 coordinate 12,355, forward strand.
ATATGAATAAATTCAAAAGTTTTGTACAATTAATTGTTGTACGAGTTCAGAAACTAAAAGCCATTCGCTTTTCTATATAATTACAATTTTTGGTTTTATACAAAGCGCTTTTTTGTTGCATAAATATAACATTATATTTACACTAAAATATTTATATCAATAAACACTTTCCCTTTTTCTATAAAACAGAAATATTTTCCCGATATCAATAAAAGTCCTAACATTACTATTTTGAGTGTTTATAATTTCATTACAAGTTATAGTTTTTTAGATTTTTCAATTGACAGAGTAATTTCTAATTAATATATAATTTTGCTGCTGAGAGGTGGTGTGTTTTATATATTTATATAGAGCTACTATTTAATAGATATATTTTCTCAAGCCAATATGAATTTGCAAGCGTTTTATTATGGTATTTTTTATTGCTATTAATTTTTTCGTCCCACCATACTAAAACGTATGAAAAATGCCATATTAAAATGTTAAAATTCTCAGCCGAAAAATGGAAAATAAAATAAAAACATTTCTACAAATAATGTAGAAACCTAATTTTATATTACACTATACATTATTATTCTTAAAATATTCTATTCCTATAGTGCCTTTGTAGTTAAGTGCGGCCATTTTCATAAGATTCAGCTTTTAATAATAAAAACCGAGAAAAAATGCAGTTGCTAAATAAGGGCAAGGGCACTTGTTTGTGTGAGTCTCCTTGACGTAAAGAGAGAGAGAGCAAAATTATATATATGTATATATGTATATATTCACAACCAGGCACAAATACACTCCACGAAAAATGAAAATTTTTGTAGAGCTTTTCACAAACAGAAAAAAAACCGAAAGAAAAGCTAATTAGATAAATAGGAAAAGAAGCTGTTAAAGAAAGTCCTTTGGTTTTCTTGAGGACGGGGTCTGCACACAATGCTCGTCAAGCATTTTCGTCGTTTCCGTTGGACTAGTTGCCGAACTTTCCGGTGATGTTAATTTCCCACCACTAGATGGTGTCGGTATTTGTGGTGCTGTACTTTTCACTCTTGTTTTAGAACGTCGCTTCTTTAGTATAATCGGCCCTAATCCAGTGCCCGATAAGTCTGTAGGCCGTTCTGGTGGTGTTGTTGTAAGTGTGGAAGACTTTTGCTTACTGCCATCCGAATCACCATTTTGTGGTGATTGTGAACTAGAACCACCATCATTTCCTAAACGTTTCAACATTTCACTCATCATCTCCTCCATACGATTGAATTTCTGATTCAATTTTTGTATTTCCAATTTAACATCAACTTTAAAATCCATCAAATTCGTAATCAATTCTTTGTATTCAGTGGGTGCTATTGGTTCAGATGGGACGGCTGATTGGTATAAACTGGCTGTTGATGGATCTCTTAAACCGCAATCGTAGCTTTGCATTTTCCGTAAACTTAAATTCCGTGTATGCGGTTGTTGTTGTTCAACTTCAACCATTTCATCTATCGTGTCTTGTCGTGTAATGCCAGGACTGGAAGTGGTTGAGACTTTTTGTAATTTTGGAAAGATTTTATTACCGGTTCCGGTAACGATTGGTTGTTGATTGGCCGAACTACCAGACGATGAACTACTTGGACGGTCTTTTGGGTCTTTGGCGCTCAAACTGCGCGTTATACCCTGTTGTATGTTTGTTGTGGAACTTTCCGAACTGGAATCCAAACTAGCTGAACCCAATAAACGGCCCCATTTACTGGCACGAACTTGTGTTGGACGTGCCACTGACGTTTTCACACCACCACCAACTCCATCATCTTTTTCAGCTACAGAGGATAATTTCGTCGTTGATACGACACGTGTTAAACTTTTATCGCCACTTTCATCACCGCCGCCACCACCTTTTTCCACGTCGGATTGTGTTGTTTGTGTTGTCGGTGCATGTTGTGATGAACGGTCACGACGAAATTTCGAAAAAATCTTCCTCACTAAATGGTCTTGATTTTGATCTAGTTGTGGTTCATTTTTTCTACGTTCAGCTAATTCTTTTTCACGTTTCACATCAGCCACTTTACGAAATATTAAACGATGTCTTAAATTATAGGTTAGAATTAAATTTCTAGCGAAACTATTTGCAAAAGCTTGATAAAAATCTAATACTTCTAATAGTTTGTCCCGTTTTATAGTATGTAAATCACAGTAAGTTAATGCACGCACATTTGCCGCCGATTGACCAACGGCATTATCTTTCCAAAAGGAATCACCAAATACGTCACCTTTACCTGTAGAAAAAATTGTTACGTAAAAAATTGTAAATATATTTTCAAGAAATGTTTTTGCCTAATATTGCTACAACTTCATCATCCTGTATTACTTCCAATGATCCAGTAACAATAAAACATAACGAATCTATCGATTCACCAGTATGATATAGCAGATCGCCAGGGGCTGAATGTGACATTGTAAAATGCATTGCTAATGCCCTTAAGCAACCATCCGAAGCTAAACGGAAGGCCGGATGTTCGTTGAACACTTTACGATTTAAATGGACACAAATGTCGGCTTTCATATCTTTTGGGCAAAAGTTCAAAACCTGCGAAATGGCAAATATTTAGAAAAGAAGTGAAGGAAATTCAGTAAAAAAAACAACTTATACCTTATCCTGGTCCAATCCTTTAGTCATTGCCCAAGTTGACACAACATAATCCATTACACGTTCGGACAGGGCTTTTGGGACTTCATGTAACTTCATGAATTCCCTAACATTGTTCAACATGTCGTGGTATTTTGCTGTGGCTGATGTCATTTGTTGAATTATTGTAGTTACATGTCCGAAAATCGTTGCATACAAAAGTGCTAAAAAAGAAATTACAATAATTCAAAGTCAGCAAATTTTATATGTGAGTGAAGATTCTCGAATTTCGATTTTTTCGAAACAATTGCGAAATTCAAGAATCACATTGATAAGTGAATTATATTGTGTATTTATCGTACCAGCAATAATCATCATACAAATAGTGAAAATGCGTTCGTTGTCAGTTTCGGCGGCAACATTTCCAAAACCAACTGATGTCATACATGTCATCGTAAAATATAATGCTGTAACGTACATCGTCTTCCTGGATGGTCCATTAATGAGTTCCGGTGTACTGGAATCGTTTGGCCACACATACGAATAAGGATTCTGTGTTATATTGGCCAATTTCCAAAGCCAACTGTATTGTACACCATTGTCGGCGTCTGAACGACCGATCGAATACCATATACAGGCCAACCAATGTGCCACCAACATATAGAAACAAAGTAAAAGGATGAGCATCGCCGCCCCATATTCCAAATAACGGTCCAATTTACGTACGACACGACCAAGACGCAATAAACGTACCACTTTAAGGGCACTAAATAAACTGCCAATACCCTGAAAATGGACAATGGATGAATTTTAGTTTGTAAACAATGGATTTGTTGGTAAAGTTTTTATACATCTTCGTCATGGTCGAATGCATTGAATACATCGTATGGTAAACAGCTGAGCAAATCAATGATGAACCAACTTTTCAAATAATTCATACGTATAACTTTTGGATCTGAAACAACTTCACCGCCGGGCCCAACAAATGTCGTATGAAAATTCAATACAATATCAATGAAGAATATCACATCAACAATTGAATCGACAACCAATAATGATACATCTTCTGATGTTTTATTTTTAAATGCCACATTATATGGTACCATAATGGCTGTGTAAAATGTTAAACATAATATTATCCAATCCCAAATGGCTTTGAAAGCACAGTAATGTAATAGGATGTGCGGTGGTGTTTTTGGTGCTTCTTGACGATATTGTGGCATTATATCTGCACTTAAACTCATCATCTATATTATTATTATTATTTAATGAAATTAACACGAAAACATTAGTAACGAAAATGGTATTAAAAACCGAATATCCAAAATGAGCAGCATGAAGAAAATAAGAAAATTTATATTAGAAATTAACAATGTTCTTTTATTTTTATAAATGTATGGTGTAATAACACTGACTTGTGCCAAATGTGATTGTTTGGTGGTGTCTTTTAAATTTGGCAGATGCGAGGAGAATTGCGATACCAAAACAGATCGACTTCTTGTCACCGATCGGGCCAATTTGGCGAATTTCGACAAGCCTGTAATTCATTTATGGTATTTTTTTTTATTATTAATATACATTTCCATAATAACACTTACCGCCCTTTGCATCGTCCGTTTCTATCGGTTGCTTTAGTGCCGTTATATCCCTGAAGGTTAACAGAAATAGAACAACCAAATCTCTTTCGTTTTTTATCGGTGATATTTGCAATAACAGCCATAATGGTGTCTCTAAAAAATTTATTTTACATGTTGTATTAATCGTGATTAAATTTGATTTAATTTATTATGATTTGATTTTAAATTCCAAAAAAAGAAAACGTGGTGAGATGGATGCAATTGTGCCATCTAACGTTTAATTTTCAAAAGCTTTTACAACAATATAAAAAGAAAATAACTATATAGAGTTACTGGTTACAAAAAGAAAAATAAATGGAGAAAATTTTTACTATGGTACTACACAAAAATACTAATTTAGCTGTTATAAACGTAAAAGGTATAGCTTTCGTGCTGCAAAACTCTTGATGAATATATTACTTGTATATATAAAAAGCTGCCATTAAAGACTTTTGTTATAATAATAATTTATGCGTTAATTATTAGTTATAACATGCCCAACTTTTTTTCTTGCTCCTATATAAGTAATTATGTAAAAATGGAGAATTTCTATCATAAGTAATATCAAAGAATAAGGGATGATATAAAAGATAAATTTAAATTTATCCAATTTCCTTTCATCAATCATTTAGTACCGAAAAGGTCAAAAAAAATTATAACTAAAAACTATTAAAAAAGATAATAAAATTTCATTAACACGTTAATTGAAACTGATTGTTTAACAACAGCGAATGTCGATAATTGAGTTTATATTAAAATTAACATATATTTGTGCCATTTGTATTAAACTAGATGGGTAAATAATTCATTGGGGAAAATGTTTATTCAACACGCAATACGCATTATAATTTTTCTTTTGTTTCTATAATAAAATATTATTTATATCCACAAACTGGTGCAACAATTAAAAAAAAAAGAAAACAAGGGTCTTATGGTAGGATATAATGGCGTTTTTGGTTTGTGAACCCTTTTTTATTACGGGAATAATAGGGTGGTAATTCGACTCTATATAATAATTAAGCCCTAGTGGATGATTAATTGACATTTAATTGAAAAATTACAAACTTTTTGATATCTCATGAAATGGCGTTGAGTTCATGAACTCAAAACTTTTTCATTTCAATGAAAACTTGTTTATCGGAATGAAATTTAAAAACAGCAATACATAGAAATAGTGAAAATATAATAAAAATTGTTTCATTATGTCCAAACCAAAAATAGCCCATTTTATATTGGCCGAATAAAAATAAATAAAAAATTATTCGTCGGAAAAAAAATCAGAAAATAAAGTAGATTCCATTTATATAAAAAATAGTGTTACTTTAGAATTCTGCATTCAGCCATTCGCGTCCAAATTACATTTTGCTTACAAGTATTGAATGGAAAACTCAATGCAAATGTATGGTGAATTTGAATTTCCCTAGGGTTTACGTGTTCGGACGTGTGTCTTCTTGTAGCCTGTGTTTGTCATAATTAATTATTATGCATATTCTATATAAATGCAATTTTCAAGTTGTTTGTTAGTGAATTTTATGAAATTAGTAACCAAAATACGTATAAAAGAACAAAATCAACAAATAAAAAGATTATATGAAATGGCATTAAATTTGGGCTTTGTATATTTTTTGTGTATATGAATTTGAATTTCCCTCGGGTCCATACAAGTTTGAACGTGTTTTCTATAACCTGCGTCCGAGGGTCATAATTAATAAAATTGCATGCAATTTTAATTCATTCGCCATCACTGCCTGTGGAAACAAAAAAAATATGGTATGGTCGCAATAATATCTAAAACATGCAACTGTTAATTCCAGAAAACGTGTTCTCACACACCACCGTACATATTATATTTCAAAATGCAAACAGCAATTACTTTTTATTCGAAAGGTAAATTGTGCGCGTCAACCCCTAACGCCTGTTTTTTTTCGCTCTTTCTTGATATTAATAATTATAGAAGGAAAATTCATGCAGATAGTGGTAGATACATATTTATGTATATATAATAGTAATATAGCAGAAATTGTGCACAAAAATTACAAAAATAAAATATTAGTTTCAATTTCTTTTGCGTACTCATTTTTTTTTCAATAATTTACAATAATTATAGATCGAAAAATCGTATAGACTACATTGTAAAGCAAATTAACTCAAAAAATATTAGAAAATTTAATTTATAATAAAAAAATTAAGTTTTGATTTGTATTTATATATTAAAAGCCTTCGGAAATCAGTACATACCTTCTGGGGTACCTGCAGAAAATAAAATTGATTCAAATCAGTAATTTATTTAATCAAAAATTCAGTTTTTTTACGTACTGTACATTAAAGCGTCTTTTAGTGTAATTTATTTCAGTTTGTTTGGTTTTTTATACAAGTGTTTATGAATTTGTAAAATAAATAAGTACACCCTATATGAGTTTTTACAATAAAAAGAAAATATATATAATGAAAGAATGTCTGAAAAGGGCACAAGTCGTCTGTGATGGTGGTTTTCCTTTGTTCTATGTGAATTTTTCACAAGGACAATATCGATTTTAGTAGAAAATGTAAAATGTGTACCCTCTTTTGTTTGGGAATTTTGTCTATAATACAGTGGAAACTATTTCGGAAACAAAATAGCTTTATGTACACACAAAAAAGCTGTCATTAACTTTTAAAATGTAATAAATTGTACAAAAAAAAAGAAAACTATATCAACACGTATAAATATCAATTTGTATGCCCTTATGTTGTCCCCCCTCCAAAAAAAGGGAAAAACTATTCAAGTATGTTATTTATGTACAATATTACTTGTTACATGCCCTCAAAAAATTCAACCCCTCACATCATCCATTTGAAGTATGCTTTTAAGTAAGTGGTCTACTTTCTCTTTAAATATTCCAACATGAATACTATATTCTATATATATGATATGAAAAGACAAGTCTTTTTGGATAGAGGCCAATAACATTTTCCATATAATGTAAAAAATTCTTTATCATATATAGCAGTGTAATAAAGTGGTAGTTTTTGACAAAAAACATACCTTTTCAACACCACCCCCATATATATATTAAATTACTACGCAGATGAATTATTGTTTGTTGTAAAATATCTGGTTTTGCAAATTTCCTGGTTTTTAAATAATTAAAGTGTAATTTAAAATTTTAATCATGTAATAATGGGGTTAATTATGAATTTATGACCCACAACATTAAACCATCATTAGTAATTAATTTAGAAAAAAATATGTAGAAGGCTTTAAGTTTAATTTCTAATTGGACGTAACTATGACAACGTTATAAATATTTACGTTGTCTTGGTTACAAGGGACGTTCGAAAAATATTGTCACAAATTATTATGTATAATATATACAGAGCGTTTTCGAAAGTGTGTGAAATTCAAGTGAAATACATTTACATGCTCCTAAAATTTGATTTGATTTTTTGACGACATCCATGCATTTCTCTATAAATTATTATAACAGCTGAAACAATTATCTTCTGGTATTATCATATATTTATTTTGTTTTTGTATTAATTTGTGTGTTATATAATAAACAACATATCAGCCAACACATATATTATATTATTTTTCAAGAAAAACATAAAACACACTGACTTAAAGTTAATTATTACTAAAAATTAATAACAAAAGCCCAATTTTGCAGCCTAAATTTAGTGAAAGCTACATACCTTTGTTTTCTATACAGATCATGCGCGGTGCGGGCGAACGGACCGAGGCAAACACACAGATTATACAATTACATTTATAAATAAATTATTTACAGAAAAATAATAAAAAACAAATTTATTATGTTTATTATTATTATTAAAATTATGTTAGTTTTTTTTCGGATTAGCTTATTAATGAACAAATAAACAAAATGCATTCGTCTACAAATTATTCATAATGTAATTTAAATTTTTAAATAGTTATTATTATATTTATTGAGCTGATATAGGTACATATACATAAAATTGATGTGTTTTAATATTATATGCATGTAAAAAAAATGGCATGTATTAATATTTTATTCAAATGTTATATGACTTATATTGTACATACTACCATATAATAGCCATTCCATTACATCAATATGTTATAGAAAAGAATTTTAAATGTGGCATTTTCTTTGAAATCTATATTATGCATTTATTCATAAAGCCTGCAATAGTTTGAAAGAATATATTATATATTTATTTGTAAAAAAATCGTCTGAAAATTGTAGAACATAAAATTGTCGAATATAATATATTTTTCTTCAATTTGCATATAATAATAATAACGGTCATGACAAAAATGTTATAAAATGCAGGGTGGTTCAGAATAACGTTCCGAAACGCTAAGGGCCTATAGTTGACATAAAAATAAGCCGAAATAAACATAGGATAAATTCGGTAGCCCTGAATAGTTATAAGCTGTTAACATCTTCAAAAAAGAGTTAGTTTTTCGAATATCTTGAAAACCAATAAAGATATAATTACCAAATTTGGTAAAGTTTTTTAATATTCTCTAAATATGTGTAGAATTTGAAAACATTCTGCCTACTAAAAATACACTTCTTCGGGGTGGCATAAATTCTCGATGGCCATATACTTCTTTATTTGGTTATTAAAGTACATCGAGAAAAAGCTTTTTCTGATACAAAATCTAATAATAAAACTTTTTTGTTTCTTTATTTTTTTGATTGGACTAGTCATTTTCGTGTAAAATAAAAAAAAGCAAAATAATGTATGGGACTTGATCAAAAAATCATTTATGCTTAAAAATTTTATTGACATTTTTTTTCAATAAAAACCGTAAAAATAATTTTTATATTGTTAAATAAGGATATTTTTTATAATTTATATAATAGGGTGACCCTGAAGAATCATGTTAAAAATTTTGACAGTTAACAATTCTTCACGAGTACCAATTTCACCAAAGGTTTATTAAGCTTTTGACTAATTTTAACGTATTCTATATATCGTTAACGTTTCCGAACGTTATTCTGAATCACCCTGTACCTATATAAGTGGCAAATATTATGTGAATGTAAAAAACGGTGACAAGGCGCAGTCGGTTGAATTTCAAAAATTTTTTAATTGATCTAATTTGCAATTTTGTTTATTTGTTGAAAACTATTCACAATTTCACATATACAAATAAAAATGACTTTTAAATCTAAATTTCTATATCACTAGATTCTATATGTTAGTAGATGTTGAAAAATATTTACAATATCTTGATAAAAAATATTTAGTATAACAAAACACCACCTAAAATAACGAAATTGTATAAAAAGAACCCCCTATACAAATGTGTTTAAACAAATTTAATTAAGAAAATGTTAATTTATATACATAATGTGTCAACATTTATATTTATATACAATAAAGTGTGTTTTAAGTATACCCTTAAGTATATATTATTTAAAATATTTATAAAATATAGAATAAAAATAAAGATACTCACTATTTTTCTTATATAGCAGTATTTCAAATTGATCGTGTAATTGATGCTCTAACACGTGATCTACTCTACTGATTGTCTCCTTGTCGGTTAATTCGCCGAACATAAAGGCACACCTGCACGATTTCTGCATCACTTCTGCCCGATTATAGCCAGATATTTTGCAAAATGACTCATTACAATACACAATCGGATAATCGACTATTTGTGCATTCGCCAACAGGAAACTACTGTCCGCTGAAACAATAAAAACATTTTTTTAATCGTGTAAAACGGCCTTTAGGTAGGTACATTTAAAAAAAATTATATGCGAGCTTTCGAACAAAAACTGTAAAATTTAGCAACAGATGGTGTTATTAAAGTTTATATGCCCATTTACAATTTACAGTTATTCTCTAGTTGAAATTTCATTGTAATAGCAAAACCCAAAATTACGTACAATTTAATTACTAATTAATTTACCCACCAGTACCATCACAATGCTGGTATTAGTGAATTATTATTTCAAACGCAAACAATAAATCATTAAACTATATTATTTTGTAAAAGCTCAACAAATATTTACGGACCACAGTTTTTTCTTTACTTGCTTCCTCTCTGTTTTAATTATGAATTGTTAATTAAGATCCTCTTATTTCCACTTCCTGAAAAACTTGTAATCTTTGCATTGTGTTTATTCAAGTGGATGAATGGGAAATTTAGTGACGTTATACTCGTATTACAGAGTGGATAATAAACAAGATGATGGAAAGCCGTTAAATCTCGATATATTGATGGAAATGTGCGTATTTTTACTAATTCGTTTGAAATAAAAAAAAAAATGTTGAAAAGTGGTTTTTTTCCACCACCCAAAACATGAAAACTAATTAAATAATCCCTATATTTTCCATATTATGCGGTATTATTGATCGTTTTTTTATTTTATATATAAAGGTTAATCAGCAAACTCTTCTACCATATATACACAATAATGTATGATAAAAAAAAACATATAAAAGAAAATTCATTATTCTCAATTGTTGAAAAATTGAAAAGCCTTTTAAAACAAACAATACATTACTTTATATTATATATTGACAATAAAAATGTATTTTATATCAATATATTTTATATTGTAATATGAAATTGATATTGGACGGACAATTATTTATTATTATAAATCAAAGAATTTTCTCCAGTGCGAAATTGGGTCCCTTTTTTCATCTTGGAAGCCAAGTACACTTGTCATAAAACTGCAATTACCTGACATTAAATCCAATATAAAAGTACATACGTAATAAAACAACAAAATAAAAGGTAACAACTGCAATATACACGTAAATTAACAATTTAAAATGCCCTCAATGTAGAAATTCTTGCATTTTCAGCATTATAAATATTTATTTATGTGACTTGTTTTGCTCTCGCAAATATATTTATCACACAGTGCTGCTTTTTTTCTGTGTGTGAGGGTGGCATGTATAGATTTTTTTCAAATATACATGTATATATGGGTCTTGTTTACAGAATAACAGATCATGTTTTCAAAATTCCGAAAGGCTTTCACGTTAGGGTCGATTCACATTGATCTACAATAAAACGAAAGTTTTATACAAGTTTTAAGGTCTTAACGTTGCATCAATTAGCTAGTAATGGAACCACCTTAAAAAAAAGTCCATTATTAATTGTTCTGACATTTTCCACCACATAACAATGGTACTCTGATACTAATTACTATTTACTAGTAAGGAAATAGTTGAAATGTTCGATAAGTGAAAGGGTTGTTTCGTATTTTTTCACAAATTGATTTTTCTACAAGTAAAAAATAATAGGTACATACTTATATATAACAAAAATATATATAATTGGTCATTGTCTGTTATATTTTTTAATTTTTTAAAACAATATTATATAAATATATTGTTATCCTTGACCAAAACGACATAAAATGCGTGTCTCACGAAATAATACTATTAAGAATTATTTTGTTTGAAACGTTGAAAGGGTAGGGGGTTAATTCTTCTTTTTTTGTACCTAAATACTAGGTAAATGGCAAACATGCCAACATTGCAAATATCGAGTTGCAGAACACAAAACAGTTTCACTCTTATATGATATCCCATTTAAACACAAAAAGGGCCTTTTACCACAAGAATAATTTACAAGTTTGTGTTGATTTTGCTTAGTTAGCAAACCAACCCTTATACGTATAATTTACAGAAACGTGTCCGTGTATGATATTTACTTGATTTTAATTTTTTTTCCAATTTCTATACAAGTTACATTTATATTCGTGAAAATGTGGCAGTATTATAGTAAAATTTTACATAATAATGAAGAGTTTCAGTTTATAGTGTATGAGAAAAGTTCGCCTATATAGAAATCGATATGCCATTTAAGTCCGATAAATACGCTAGATTATAATAATACCCAAACGTGACAATAATGGCTTATACATAAAGATGAAAGTTTTCTACATCGACAGATTCCGAAAAAAATTCAGCTTTAGGATAAAACTTAAAAAAATTTTTGATTTCACAGTAAACCAGTGAGCAAATTTTCCCCTTTGACCTATTTTCAATCCAATTACTGCATGTTTTTTCTAACACATGCATAATTTATATTACATAAGAGAATTTCCGTCAATAATCTTATTGCATTAAGTTTACCTAATTAAGAAAATAAATCGTGTGTATTTCGGTGTTGGCATAAAGTTAATTATAGACGTATTATCGCTTTAATGTAAATTTTGTCGTAAATTTGTGTATATTTTGAGAAATGTTGTTTAAAATGGAAAATGTTGAATGGTGCATGAATTTTCACTAATGCTAAGAGAAAACAACCCTTTCACAATGTATATAACAGACATAACGATGGATGGTCTGAGATGCGATGACCTCGTCTATGAAAATGGGCCAACTTTAATAGCATTTTGCCGCCACCATCAGGGCCGGGTCTAATAGGCCCATCATAACAAAAATATGTCGATATATTTTAACAAATAATGATAAATTTTCTACTCTCTCATGATTTTATCATTTATGATTTAAAATCAGTAGTATCTAAGTATACTATGACACAGTTTTTATGACAAAATGGCCGTCCTTGAATATTGCATGCCATCTATTAGCATAATTAATTTCCCTATATAAAAATTGTTATGATTTTCAACAAGTCACGTTTTATAAATTTTGTATAATCGATATTACAAAATTATATTAATTTTATTCGTTGGAAAAATTGTTTAGCAATGGAGTAGCTATATTTCAAAAATTTAAAATCGATTTGTCATGTGATTAATGAAAAACACAAGGGAATATAATAGTATTAGTAGTAGGCTGTGCTACCAAATCGATGTTTAGGTTCTCGCGTTTTTGACATAAAATGTATGTCAGTAAACCGGAAAATGCATTTCCCAGCTGGTATTAAATATGTACAATGGTACATCGACCCATCAACCTGTGTCACATGTTTTGTGGTGGCGTCGGCGGTGGTGGTGGTGGTGGCGGTGCATATATTATTGTATTGACAAGATATTGTTGCATTATTATACCTGCGCTAAAAGTTATATAAATAATCTTGTGGTACTATTTTAAGGGCCCCATTTCTCTATATGTGTGTGAATAACCTCCCTCGTACGTGTACGACCACCACCGAAGCCACCACCGATGGTTAGACGGAGTTATTTTTAGATTTTGTCCTAATTTTCTATTATTCGTACAAACGAGATGAATTCTGTGTTTATATATATATTATGTATGTATATGGAAGAAGAATAAGGGTGGAACAATTAACTAGGTGATGATGGTGGCGACTGCCGCCATCAGACAGTAAAAAAATGGAATTTATTATTACTTGCGTTTTGGTCATTTCGGTTTTGAATGTTAGTTGATTTATTAAAAACCGGAAAGTGATGTTTTCGATGCGAAATTATACAGAAAAAAATTGCATTCATGGAAATAAGGGGGTAGGAGTATGATTGGACTACGAATGAATGCATTTTTTATTGTTCATTATTTTAACGACAACAAAGCTTCGAAATAAAAAAAAGAATGAATTTTGAAATTTGTTCAACGAAAGTTATAGTATATTTCTTCGTTTTTTCTAAATATGCTGGCATTAACCTTAATCTTGGATTTAAACTTACAATGTTTTGTATGTTCATGAATATAAATGTTGTATTTAGATGAAACAGTTACAAAAATTAGATATTTTTTCGTTGTTTTTTTATTATACTATTGAAATGTATAATACAATTTAATTTAAACTAAAGCTTATTACATTGCACACCACATATCGATAATATTTCCTAATTAAATTGGTGAATTTTTGCACGACACCTACACCAACCATTTCTCGTTCATTTGATAAATTGTTGACCTTAAATTGCATGACATTTTCCGGCGCTTTCATCAAGGTTAACTACACATGCTTCCAAGATAAACTGATATAAATACACACAAAGTGTGGCTATTAAAAGTATTTGCATTTACCAATAGAAATCGCTCTTTAAAACCCACAACCGCAATGTAGGTAGTATATGTTATGGGTTTGTTATCGATTTTAAAAAGCTCTTATTATGGATTTGTTGCAACATTGAAATTTTATATATTTAATGGCTTATCATGTCAACTTTGTACTAAAAGGCAAATTCCTAATAAAGCCGTCAAAGAAAACAATTTTTTTGACATGACAATTTACTTCCGCCTACTTTTCAATTACGGCGAAATATTAGTTTAAAAAATGGAATAAGTCAGAAACAGGGGCTCTGTTGATGTCATCATGTAATATAATGATGACGAGGGTTAGATGCACGTTTTGAATAATTTTTTTGACTTTAAGATGCAACAGCGACATGTTGCTCTCGCACATCAATCAAAGAGACAAATATTCCAGTTTTAGAATTTAGTGAAGAGCAGAGAAAGGAAAAGGATAAGGGTGAACAATGCTTATTTTGTTTGTAATTTCCCATTTTGTTGTGGGGAATGTGGGGTTGAAATATAAAATCAATGTTGTCATGTAGGTGAAAAGAGGCAGAAGTTTATTACAAACACAATAGAAAATTCATTTAATTAAAATAATAATAAAACGGCGCCTTACAGAATAAGAATTTCCTGATAATATTGTTATATTAAAGGAGTGAAAACTATTATTTTTAAATGCAATTATCCAAAGATGGATACCTAAACGGAAAACGGAAACATTGAATTTAGTTACTAAAAATTTATTTACTTAATAAGAATTTCATACATTCTCGTAATTTACTTTGTAAACACAATTTATTTTCATAAAATTCAATTGGGAAAAGTTTGTTTACGTGAAAAATTCAACAGTTTATAAAAGTAGCATCATTGTTCTGTTTGTTGAAGTTTTTTTTTTTAAGTAAAATCGCACATTAAATAAGGAGCAACAAATCGCTATAAATACACAAGAAAAAAGACTGATTAACTAGCCTTTAAGTTTAATATAATTATTTATTATAAGTTACATTATAGCACATCACAAGATTCATTCATTCATTTGTTCATCTTGAAAATATGTTACTCATAAGTAACAAATTAGATAGTATATACCTATTATAATAATAATACAGTTTAACAACGCTAAATTTATGCAAATCGAGGCAACAAATCAATTTTATTGCAATATTTTATGAAGACGACAGTTTGGCTTCTACCGGATTTAATTTATTGATATAAGAACACAAAAAAAAAGAATTGTCAATAGGCCCTTATATGAAAATATTTTTCTGTTTATTTATATATATTATTATTATTCTTTTGATGGGTGTAGTTTGCTTTTTATATTTATTATTATTATATTTTATTGTTTAATATCAAATATAATGTTTTCCTTCAAAAAGAAGATATATTTTTCTTTGGTATTTTTGTAATGTATGTAATAATAAGTAATTTAATATTTTCATGTCATAAATTTATTTTAAGCATCTTTTTACACAATAAAAGATACATTGTTATGTGTAATAAAATTGTGTAATAAGGTTATGTATGCAATAAAGGCACTAATAATAATTGTCGATTTTTCGAATGAGTACGACAAAATGGATGTTTTTTAATAAAATGGTATTTGTTGTTATGACAACCATAATATATTCTATAATCTATATACTTATAGTCAAACTAATTATCTATGTCTTTCTACAACAGGATTGAAAAATTTCTTTTGGTTTCTCAAGAAATTTCAAAATATTTGCAGACAATAGCAGTCAAAGTTCACTTTAAAAATTTATAAGTCTGGGTAGAAAAATTGTATCGAAATGAATCTTTGCCGAGTTGTGGTTCAAACTATGGAAAGAATCGAAAAAAAAATCGGTATCATATGCAGGACCGTACTACGAAAAAAATTCACTTTATAATCAAAATGTTCAAGAAATTGAAAGCTTCCTTTTTGGACATTCCGGAAATGTTTCTACGTTGCCGCAATAATGCGCCCCAAAAATTTCTTTACTAAACAATTCCTCCGGCCTTCGGTGTTTACAAGATATAGGAATCCAATAAATATTGAAATTGGGAGTAAAATAGAAGGAATTACGATTTCTATATAGTTATATGTTATATTTTTTTAAAGCTTACGTTGTGAATTTGATCGTCGTATAATGTTCTCCAGGAATGTATTTTGTGGGGCCACAAGGCCTCTTCTACCGCCAGGCATGTTTGATTTTTTTTTTCACACACACACACAGCAACCAACAAAATGTTAATCAACAATTTCGTCTGTCATCTTGACATTATACTATTTGGATTAGTCGGCATTACAAAAAGCAAACATATTATACATAAAACGTATGTATTTTCTTTTTGATGTAAAAATTAGAAAATCCTCAATTCGTAATACAATTGAACACAAGCATTTATTTTAGCCAGAGTCTTTGTGGTAAGGTTTATGAAACATTTTCGTTTTAATTCACCATTACGTTTATTTACATTATTTTTTTTATAATTTTTGTGTAGGTGCATAATTTATTTTAATATTTTTTTAAAACTAACTACAATCTTCACTCATTTCTAAATTTTTCTTTTTATTTATTTAATTTCCGGTTTATTTTTTCGTCGATTATGTATAATTTTTGAAATATAACGATTTAATTTTTTGGTGGGACGTGTTATAACGACGTTAATAGTGGAACGATATGTTGTACAATACTAAACAGGCAGTAAATACTCAATTTTCCTTCTTTCGGTATTATACTAAATAGTTTTTCACACGAACGGAAGATCCCGAACAGAATGGTGGAAAATCGAAAATTGTGTCGATTTTAGCGCCCCTTCGCCACAGTCGCAATGAACTAAACCATCGAATTTTGAACGAAGATAGACTGATTTGAATTTTATTGTACAAATAAGCGGTAAATAGAGATTCTTTTATTTTGAAAATCTGTTTATGACATTTCAAAAAGGATTTTTTCCAATACATTTTTGTATAAAATGTTTTGTTAATGGTAAAAAGCGCTTTTCTAGAGGGCGCCACCAAGCAGTAATTAACTTTCAGAAAAAATTAAGCGATTTTTAAGCGAGTAATCCAACATCCAACTGTCGACATCTCTACAAAAACAACTGTAAACAGTGTAAACTTGATTTCCGATTTATACAATCAACTATACGTGGTTTTAACCTTATTTTCTTCAATTTTATTAAAAATGTCTGAAGAATTCGACAACGATCAACATAAATTCATAAAAGATTTAATTAGCTTGTATAAAGAAAATCCAGTACTGTGGGATAAGACTCATAAGTTTTATAAAAATCGAACAAAAAGAACAGAAGCATACGATAGATTACTGGTGAAATGTCGAGAATATTTTCCAGAAGCCGATGAAGACTTTGTCCGTACAAAATTGGAAAATATGAGGACATCTTTTCGCAAAGAATATCGCAAAGTGTTGGCATCTCGATTGAAAAATGATGGTGCTTCTGAAGTGAGTGAAGAGAACATTTACAAACCCAGTTTATGGTATTACAATCTATTATTGTACACAGTTGGTGAGAAATGCGAAGAAAACGAAGAAAATTTCATTAGTTATGGTGTATGAGACACAAACATTCATATGTTTGAATTTTAGATGAATTTAAAATTGTTAACGTTATTTTAGAAACAATGCGTTTGGAATCGAGCTCATTCTGCTAAACTTTTAATGTTGTTAGAAAACCACCCTTGCCTTTATTCAGTCACTAATCCTAAATATGGCAGTAAATCAGCTCGTATGGAGGCTTACAAACGCATCACTGAAGATCTTATCAATGCCACTGGCAAAAAATTCGAAATCTCTCATGTACAACGTAAGATACAATTGTTGAAAGATCAATACAGATCAGAAACGAAAAAATTAAGACTTAGAAATACGAAATCTACATTATGGTGTTACAATTTAATGAGTTTTCTGTCGAAGGCGATTCAAAATCGGAGCCCAAAGACCACATTTGTAATTTTTAAATACATTATTATGATAAAGTGGAAATAAGTAAATTAAGATTTTTTTAGCAAAATAATCTTAAAACAGAAGTAATCGAAAATTCATATAATTCCGATGACAATGAAATACACATAAATGAAGAACATGTTGGCGACATATATGATACAATAGGAAACAATGTAGCGCATAAATTAAGACAAATGGAAGGTGATCAAGGTACGATTGCATCAAAATTAATTAACGAAGTATTATATTATGGTCAAATGGGAGATTTAACAAATACATCACTATTTATTTTGTCTGAAACTGGATAATATAAAATAGTTTTTATTTTCAAATATTTTTTTTTTCTCTAAACTGTTTTAAAGTTTAATAATACCCCATTAACGTAGTCATATTGATACATCAAATCGCTCGCATCAACATCATCATCGTCTACGAGTTGTTCCAGTTTTATTTTAGTTGTGATGGTGTCTTGCGGTTTTAATATAAACATTTTCTCTTCAATACCACATCCAATAGATATAAATTTGTTTTGTTCGTCTGTTGTCAAGCCCATGGCCTCATTGGTATTATTCCATATACTTAAATTGGGTAAATTTTCGCTGTTCACTCTAATACAAAAGTTACCATCTTCAGTTCTGACTTGAAAACAATTTGGAGAAGGCCGAAAGATCATATATACGTCTTGACGATTTTTTAATGAGAACGTATTATCACAAGAATAGGATATTTCATTGTTTGACACATCGCGAATGTAATTGCAGTCTTTCAGGCCGACAATGAAGACTTCTTGAAATTTTGATACCTTCAGAAATGAATGAACGGACATTTTAAATGGTAATGAAAACAGTTTGCAGTCATTAATAATTTTCCATTCCATTTCCAAGCTTGTACTGTGCAAAATAATGTGAAAAATAATTCGAAAATCGTAATTATACATTGATTTCGTGTAAGCTGATTGTTTGGCAACTAAAATGGCTTGGATGTCTTCACTGCCTTCTACTTTACAAGGATGTAATTCAACTTGCCACATGATGCTCTTGAGAAAGCCGTCAAGATCACTGAATTCCCAATCGTCGGTTTCGGGAAAAGCCAATGCAATTCCACCATGGATGCGATTTATCGAATTAAAGACTGTGTTTCGACTTAAAAATAATTGTTCTTTATTTTTAATGCACCATGAAGTGATTGAACAACCAAATAGGTTTATTGTACACGTGGTATAATAGCCACGGTCAAGTGTGATTAATTTATCAGTGAAATTTGGTGAACGATTCATGACATTATTCAAATGACAATTACTCAAATTATTTTTTATCAATTTTCGTTCATTTTAACTCTGACTCAATTCGTTAGGACGGGATAATTAACAAAGAGAATGTGACGCAAATAAAATTGCCACATTTTTTATAAACACATTTATTCCTTATTCCAAATATATAATCAATTACAAAATAAAAAAGTTACTTTTCCTCCTTGTCTGTGTTCGAATCAGAGTTAACGTCTGAAAATGAACCACACTAGATTTAGATTTAACTAGTTTTTCAATGAAATACCTTGTTTCGATTCATCGTTAGCATTAAGACTATCATCAGGACGTTGTTCTGGAGTTTCGACAAGTGCAGGAGCCGTTGGTGGTGGCGGTCCACCATACATTCCTGGTGGAGGTTGTTGTTGTGGCGGTGGCGGTCCACCATCTGTTCCACTGGGTGGCATTGGTTGTGTTTCCGGTGGTGGACCAGCCGCTCCTCCGGCATGCATCGGTGGATACGGATGGGGTCGATTCATATGCGGTGGATATTGTGGATACTGTTGTGCGGCCGCCGGTGGCGGTTGGTGATAGTATGCATGTGGTGGAGGTGGCGGTGGATATTGTCCTGGATAACCCTGATGATAGGGCGGTTGTTGTTGGGGCGGTGGTGGTGGATAATTGCCATATGCAGGATGTGGAGGTCTTGGCGGCAGTGCCACTCCCTGTGGCGGTCCACCTTGCGGTGGATATTGTTGCTGGTATTGAGCTGGAGGCATCATTGGATTTGGTTGTGTCGCCACTGGTGGTGGAGGCGCCGGAGGATGACCATGGCTGGCGGCTGGTGGTTGTAGTGGACCTGTTGGTGGTAAATGGGGTGGCGGCTGTTGCTGCATGACTTGTGGTAGCGGTGGTGGGGGAGGTTGATGCATCTGTGAAGGTGGCAGATGAGATTCACTTGTAACTGGTGGTGGTGGATTAACGGCTGGCACCGGAGGCGGTTGTTGTTGAACAACAGGTGGCACTGCTGAAGTAGGTACTGGTGGTGGTTGTTCATGGACTGGATGCTGCTGCTGTGGGGGTTGTTGATGTGGATGTGGCGGTGGCACATGATTAACATAAGGTTGAGGAGGTGGTGGCTGAACTTCTGGTGGTTTCTGTTCTTGTATCGCCACCTGGCCACCATTATTTGAAACTTGTTGATTCGTTGGCGGCTGTGCAGGGGTTGGCTCCACTTTTTCTGCATGATCTTGTTCCATTGGCTAAATAATTCAGAAAAACGATTTGCAAAATCCAATACCAACATATCTATTTTGTAATAATTATGTACAAGACGACACCACTTAAATTGGGCCGTCATTTATTAATTATTTGTGTGTGTGTGTTTGTGATTATTACCTGAATATAGTGCGGCCCTAATGGCTGATATAGAAAAAACAAAAGAATTTTTAGTGCTATTTTGTAGTGGAATAACATCAAAAAAACCACTAGACAAGCATTTGTACGCTATTATACATAAATAAGCCATTTAGTTAACTATCATACTTACTTCGGGTTGGGATTGTCCATTTTCTTGAACAGCCGGTGAAGAAGCTGCCGAATTTTCATTACTGCCACCGCTTTCATCCGTTTTATTGTTATTATGTTTGTTTGTTTCATCATGTATTTTCATACGTTCTTTCTTCAACATTTCATATTGTCGTTCTACCATTTTTTGGAATGTTTCCTCATCAACGGCCGGTTTACAATGCTGCAATTTGTAGAAAATAAAATAATAAATAAGTCATATACATATTGTGTTTTATGTTTACCTTTTTCAGTTCTTCTTGAAACTGTTCACTGCTTTCAATGAATTTACGTTTTTTTGCTTCAAATTTCTCTTCAATTTGTTGTAATTCGGCTTCTAATTTCTTTTGATGCATCGTTAATGATTGTACTTGTCGTTTTAATACTTGCATACGGCCAGTTGTAACCACAGAACGTACATCTGGCACAACAGTTTCCGAAAATATTTCATTTATTAAACGATGATTACGTAAATAACGTGCATATGAAACATGTTTAACAGAATAACCATCATCTTGATCTACAAAAAAAAAAAAAAAAAATTATAAAAATATTATTTTTTGTAAAATGGTTTTACCATCTTCATCTTCAGCTGGTTGAATTTCAATTCTCCTGTCCACAGCTTGTTGTTTTGCCGTACTAGTCCGTTCATGGGGTTCACCATCACCACCTTGGACAGCTAGAATTAGTATTAAAAAATATGATGATGGATGGAATGAAACTGTTTAATGCAAAACAAAAAACGAAGAATGATTTGATAGAAAATCTTACCGGATTTTCCACGATTCTTGGCTGCTACGTACGCTAAATATGCTGGTGAATTATGGTAAGTTTTTAATGTTTTCTCATATTCCATCTTAAACACATATAATTTAATTTTAAGTGACGCAAAAATGTTTATTTTACCTTTTCCGCATCATATTCTTCATGATATTCATTTTTTTCTTCATCGGGTAAATCGCGCCACATTCGTCCAATTATTTTGCCAATTTCCCATAATTTCAAATCGGAATTTTGCGCCTTCACCGTATCCCATACTTTACGACTATAACGCATATATGGCATAAGTGGCGGTTTGGGTGGTTTCGGTGTTCTCGAGTCATTCTTCAATAGTAAAAAAAAAGAAAAAAAAAACAACAACAAATCGAATTATGAATTTTTATCAAAAAAAATACAAAATATTATTTTAATTTAAATATAAAAACTGAACCTACATGAGACAGTGTATTATAATGGCGATACATTTTAAATGGTGGAAAAGGTGTGTATGTGTGTTATTTATTTTATTGTTATCTTAAGATAAGAACATCAAACAAAACCAACTGAAAAATCAACTAAAATAAATTTATATATACTTACTGCTGTATTTTTGCCAACTTTTTGTGGTAGAAAACCAGGATGGCCATTTGGACTTGATGTAAACGGGTTTGTTTCTTTCTGAAATAATAAAAAAAACATGAAATGGTTCATTATGTTTTATTAGTATAAATTGTTTACTTACTTGTGCACTTGCGCTCGAACCTCCTGATGCTCTAAGTCGTTCTAAATAAAACAAAAAGTAAGTAAAATATTAAAATACATACAGTTTTTAAGTAAATTTTCAGAAATTATTAAAAATAAAAACACACTTATACATGCAAAGAACTTATTAAATTGCAAAAAACATCGAAAAAAGTTTTACTGACTTACCTATTATAAAATTATTATTATTATTACTAAATTTAACTGCAATTTATTTATTTCTGAAAGCTTGTAAATCAAAACTATAATAATATATAAAATTATAAACTAAAACTCTGTGTCATCTTTACTTTTAAAGCTTAAGCTGGTTAAAAAGACAAAACTAGATTGATCGTTTTATAAGCCAAAAAAATATATTAAAAATTTAAAAAAAAATTGAGAGTGTGTTAATATAAACGAAGTTTTGTATTTGGCAGTTACCTTTCAATATGTTGAAAGTCATTGGAGCGCCTGCTGACAGCAAATCTGAACAACAAACACAAACAAAGCATATCATCAGCACTATTCTACAATCAATACTAAGAGATGGACGAATTTGAATTTGGCGCTCGTTTTATTCATATTATTATGCAACTAACAATACAAAGTCATCCACCTCGTAGTAAGAAAAAAATCTATGCTTACTTAAATAAAAATAACACTCATGCTTTTAATAATATAATTAAAAATAGGTAGATATATGATTCTAAATATTGAGCATCTTGAATAATAAAATAAAATACATAATTGAATTATAATACACATGCGATAGGCAAGCTAACCTAAATAACAAATTGGGATACTAAAGAATTTACGATAATTCTAAAGGATTCATATTATAGTATATGTATGTAATTGTAAATAGAATCAATAATAATTAATAAATAATTGAAAAATTGCTTTTGAGTTTGTAAATATTCTTACGATTTGTCTGTTGACTTGGCATTTGGATCGCTACTTGCTTATAATTAGCTGGTAGAGCCATTTTGTTTCATCTAAAAATTATATATGAATGTTTTCTTTTATAAACAATTACATTATTGTTGTACTCACTTATCAGTACATTGATTTCCCGTTTGTTTAATATGATTTTATCATTAAATATTTGACGAAAAGTTTGATTAAGATAATAATAAAACTACTTGCGGCGTCTTTTCAACTGTCAAACTAAATAAATCAAACTAGATGACGCTAGGGTGGAAACTGGTGGTTTTATTTCATTTATAAATTTAAAAAAAAATTGTTTTTGATGATTTGTATAATTGGAAAATTGTTTTTCTAAGAAAAAAAGATGCAGGTTTTTCCCGCATTCAAGTGATAGCTTGTTAATGTTTAATTCAAAATGAAGATATGTGTAATTTTGTGTTACGTATTTACAGTTTTCTGTTTCTTCTATGTCAGAATTATGTGTCTCTGTGTCGATGTAAACAAGTATAATTTTGCTATAAATGAACTGTGTTTCCACATTTTAAGCTATTATTAATTAATTTTCCAACTAAATTGCATTCCTATGGCCTGACCAAAACTGAACATACGTACAATTAGTAAGTTATAATTATATAAATAAATATTTTTGTTAGGCTTACAAAAATAGCTTATTTTTAAGCCAAATAGTTGCATATTTTTAATGAAATAACAGTATACATAATTTAAATGGATTCAACAATTTATTATGGTGTTTATCTGCCAAATGAAACAATAAAAGACACTGAACTGAATGTGTTTCAAGATAAAATGGAAGCATTAAAATTAATGAAAAAAAATAAAAAAGCACGTTTCAAAGCATTTCAATTTTATCATGAAGCTGCTGAATTCGCTTTAAATGGTTCAGAATGTCCAAATAATAACAGTCAAACGGTAGATGGTATTTTTTATGGGAAAAAACCAATAGAAAATAATGTACAACAAATTGGTGAAAAAGCGAGCCCGTTTAAAGGTCCAAAACCACAAGAATTGGTCGAATTACGTAAAGCCATTGAAGCAGGAAACTATCGATTGGTTAAGGAGATGATTTGGCAGAATCCCAGATATTTAGTGAGCAGCGGAGACACGCCATCAATATTACAAGTGAAAATATTGAATATTTTAAACGTTACAGTGCGATTTTATTGGATTTTGACTGTTTTTAGGAGGGTTCCCGATACAATGCTTTGCATGTATCAGCAAAAGCACGTAATGCCACAATGGCCGAATTGATTTTAAGCACAATATCGAATATTGAATTTATAAAATTACTTTACGGTGATGATAATCAACAAAATGCTCATGATCGATCACAAGTTTTACTAGATTTGTACTTAAATACACCAAATAAGGGTAATAATGAAACACCATTACATTTTGCTTCCAAATATGGTGCTGTGGATGTTGTTGAAGTGCTTGTTTCACATTCACAATGCGATAAAACATTGAAAAATAAATACGGACAAACGGCACAAGAAGTAAATAATGTTTTTTATTGTTTAAACAGCTTTAGACGCACTGTTTTTTTATATTTTGTAGATAATTTGTGAACGAACTGACGATACATCCGTTGAAACGAAACGAAAGATTTCCATATTGTTGCAAGAGAATTATTACGTACCTGTTTTGAGAACTGAAGATAATATTTTACCGCCAACAGTTGGAGAACCTTTTTCACCAACTAGTCCTCCAGTAAGAATTATAATTTTTAATTAAAATATTCTATGTACATGTTTTAATTGTGAAATTTAGGTTTTAAATAAGGATCCATTAAGTCCACGTTTGGAAATTCATGCGTATGCTGGCCCAATGGACAAAAAAGATGCACAAGAGTTTCGTAAAGTGTGGAAAACACCGCCACGTTCATTGAAATTGAATAATTCCACACCAGAAATGGTAAATTTACGTTTTAAAGATCCGGAAAAAGGTTTAGAAAGGATTGGTAAACAATTGGCTGCAAAATATTCCGTTTCATGGAAGGAATATTGGCCATTTTTGGATAGTTTTGTCGATATATCATCAGTGGATGGATTAAATTTATTGGAAAACCACTTAATAAATAAATTACCAATTAAAAATGTTATAAAATCACCAACAAATAATAGTCAAAATGAACAAAGTTTCATGACGAAATTGTGTAGTGCTTTCAGTACATTAAGTTTATGTGACAATGATGAGAATATTGTGCAAAGTGATAATTTATTACCATTGGTACACATAGAAAAGGCATGCCAAGTATTTGCAAATCGAATAACGAACATTTTATTATATATATTATGCGAATATGATAATATTGTGGCCGTATTAGAAACGGAAATAAAACATTTAGAACTAGCAATAACAAGTTATATGGACGATATACGTTTTTCGTGTATAAATTTCCAAAAAGTCCATCCTCGATTAGGTGCCTTAGTTGGTAACAAATTATTGAAAAGTGTTAAAATGGAGGCACGCGAATCATTATGTGATCGCATTGAGAATTTATTGGAAAATGTTATAAAAAGTTTGGATTGCTTTTCATCAGATGATGAAGGTATGCATTTGAAAGAAATTATTGAACAAAGGAAACCAACAATTTATCGTAAACAAATGATATGCTTAATACAATTTATATTAATTATTTTATTACAAAATTCGAATAATATTGATGATGATGATGATGTTGACGATGGTGATTGGGAGAAATGTGCAAGTTGTTTATGTGTCTATCACGTAAGAAAAACGAAAAAAAGCAGTTTGTCAAGAAATAGCAGTATTAAATATAAAAATAATAAAAATTTCTATACGAGAAATGGTACCGAGTGTATATCAAGAAAATTATTCTTTGATGATGACAGTGCTTCCAATCAATTAAATAACGGTTTAGTAACGAACAGTTGTGGTGAAACAAGTTCAGATGAAGAATTTTACACACCACCATCGAGTCCAAATTTATTATATGACGAATCACAATCGAACTCGGATTGTGATGAATTTGTTGACACGGAATTACCAAAGTTTGATGTTTTTATTGAAGGGTAAATAAAAAAATAAATTTGTAGGCAATTGTGATGATTGTTTTTTGATTCTGCAGGTTTTGCCCGACAAGAACTGATTATGCAGTTTATAATGCATTAAAACAATCTGATTGTGTGATAAATAAAGAAAAATATCCGAATATTTATAAATGGCGACATAATATTAGTTTGTATACGGATACTGAACGAAAAAGGTAGATTTTTTTTTAATGAAAATTAAAAGGTGGATTAAAATTTGTTTGGTTTTTTAGTTGGCCAAGCCCGAATCATGTAATAAAAACGGACAGTACACCAACGTCGCCCGTAAATGTGACTCAATTCGATGGTATTTATGAAACTAGTACACCAACAAAATCATGGTTACGTATAACAGGTGCCAATTCGCCTAGATGGCGTTTGAAATAATGTTTCCGAATGCACCATCGCGATTCGTTTTATTTAAAATTGAATATATTTTATTGTTTTTAATTTTTAATATGTTTGCATATGTTTTTGATGGTGCACGACGAATTAAAAAGTCAATTTTTCTATTTTAAAAATAAAAACTCTATTTTCATATGAAAGAATAAATAGTTTATAAAAATTGTATGTTTTTGTCGATTTCCAAGCTTTCCATTTCAAGTTGTTTTAATTTCATTCGGGCTTGTTTTAAAATTTCTTCCGTAATACTATCTGAGGTTTCATTTAATTTTTCGTAGACTTTCGTTGATTGGTAATCATTTTGTTTCCCATTTTCTTCAACTATTCGGGAATTAAGTAAATGTAACTTTGACTGACATAAATTAAAGTCGTTTGTGAAATTTTTACATTCTTTTAATAGTTTTTCTATTTCTGATTTTTGTTTAGTGTTTTCTTTTATTAGTTGTTCGTTTTTTTCATTTAAATCATGTATTAGTTGTTTGTTTGTTAAACAAAAATCATCACAATGTTTTAAATTGCATTCTAATTTGTTTTGTTGCAACAATTTGTAGTTTAACATTGAAACTTCTTCAGTTAGTTGTTTAATTTTTTGATTGTTTTGCGATTTTAAGACTTGTTCCTGTTTTTCCAGTGCCTCTTTAGTTTGAACAACAAATTTTTCGTAAATCTGTTGCGATTTAATTAATTTTTTCTCTAATATTTTATGATTTTTATTCAACTCTTTGATTTTATTTTCAAATATTGTAGTTTTCGCTTTTATAAGAGGTTGAATTTTATTTACAAGTTCGTTAACAGTTTCCGATGATAAATTTGGTGTGTTTATGAAAATTTCCAATATTTTACTCATAAATTCGTCCTGTATTTCAATGTCTGCTTAAAAAAATCATACAATTAATAATCATTAGAGGTTTTGAAACAGTTTTTTACCTAAATTAATGGTAGTTTTCGCTGGCTTTGTTTCCTTCACAGTGTCGTTTTTCAGTAATCGTATTAAACAGCTCAAAATGGGTAAGCTTCCTTTACTATTGTAATAAAAATCACAAATTCGTTCACATTCACGACTTTTCTTCGAAATACCAACCAATTCCAAAATATTTAATAAATTTTCCAATTGGAATCTTTGTACTGATTGGTTTGCTTGAAGAATGCCAATATTAAATTCTGGTAAAATGTTTGTTTCCGAATTAAACACGCTAAATGTATAATGGCAATTATTTTGTAACAAATAATCGGCAACAACTAAATTTACTGCCTGTTTCGACAACGATGATTGTATGTTATTTGGTTTTTGTACTAATTTATGGCCAATTTCTGTATATTTCAAATGATTTATCATTTTTAAACGTAAATATGAACGTAAATCACTTTGTAATCCTTTTTCATCGTACCAATTTCGTAATGTATGTTGAAATTCTTGGGCTGACAAATGATTATTTGCGGATTGATTTGTTGCTGGCTTTATTTCGTCCATTTTCACTGTTTTTGTTTGTATTTTAATCTGGTTGACGTTATATTGAAGTAAATTTAAATTATAACAGCTGTTGGCTGGTGGGATGGTTGAAAAGTTGTTTACGATTTTTGTTGTGATTTTTGTATTTTGAATGTTTATAAACGCAAATATTTTTTTAGAGTAAACATAACCTTAGTTTCTGGTGTGTTTTGAGAATTATTAATTTGTTATGAGTTTTTAATAAACAACTACTTAATTATTTATACATATTTTGTGTTCAATTAGAAATAATGATTAATATGCATAGTATATTTATCAAATTTGAAATTTATTTTAAATTGTAACCTCAAATCCTCAATTTTAAGTTTATAATTAAGATTTTTTTGTGAAATTACAAAGAAAAAAGTTTATTTTATTTTTAAAGTAAGTATAGTATTTCAAAGGGCTAAAAGTAATTCATAAAAATGCTAAATTTTTTTTTAGTATGAATTCATCTGAAGAAAACCACTACATGGAAAAACAAACCCTTATTCAGCATTTAACAATCTCCGTTTCCAATAAAAATGAATTAAATATTACAATTCTAGACTTATCTAATTGTAATTTAACAACTTTACCAGAATGTTTAGGAAAGTTGCCTTTAATTAGTTTGAATTTATCAAAAAATCACTTCAAAATGATTCCTGTATGCCTTTATAATGGATTATCACTACTAGAAGATTTAAATTTATCAGAAAATTTCTTAACACAGTTCGATATTGTTCCTGATTGCCTGGAGAGTCTTAAAAGTCTGAATTTAAGCGAAAATAAATTTATAAACCTACCAAAATGGGTATTACAAATGCGTTGTTTAAATCTACAAGAACTTGACTACAGTTCAAATCAGTCAACAAGTTATAAATCATGTAAATATGGAAAATTACTAGACTCAAAATTGCAAAAATTGAAAATAATGAACGCTTGCTTGTTAAACGTTGATTTCGTATTTTTGAAATCATTTTCATTACTCCAATATCTGGATATAAGTAATCCTAAACTATATTATCAAAATAAATTTGATGATTTAGATGATTTGTTTATAAAACCAGCGTGGATGAAATGTATGGAAGTATTAATATTAAATAATTTAGCCTTATCAATAGTTCCTACTGGAATTGTGTGGACGGAATCATTACGTGAACTACATTTAACTCACAATTCTTTGTCGTGGCTACCAGATGACATTGAGTACTTAATAAATCTTCAAATACTCGATGTGAGTCACAATGAAATCATTGCACTGCCAAAAAATTTTTCTCAGTTAACACAATTGACCACTTTAAAAGTCAATTCTAATAAAATCGATTCTGTACCTGATTTAAATCAACTAACAAATCTGAAAATCCTCGATTTCTATGACAATTATGTCGATAGCTTCGATTTTAAAGTGACTCAATATGAAGGAATTGATTTGGAATATAATATACTCCATACAGAGACCTTATGTGATTATAAAGAGTATTTAGAGAGAAAAAAAACGTTAAGGGAGAAAATAATGAGCGATCGATTTGATTTTTGGAAAGAACCAATCAAATTAGCAGATGATGATTCACAGGAATCTTGTATAAGTAGTGAGTCTTTATACGATGAAATCGATGTAAAAGTAAATTGCTGCTCGAATAGTGATTCAGAAGAAAATTGGGATGAACCAGAAGTTATCCAAAATTTCAAGAATGAAATTAGTGTCTCGGATAATGAATGGTTGGGTGAATCAGCGAATGAATCACATTTTATTAATAGATTTGATAAAGTGTATGTAAACGACGAAGACTGGTTGTTTTGCGATGTAGATTAAATTGAATGAAATAAAACAGGTACTGTTTTCTTTAACAATATATAAATAGTTTTATTTTAAGAAATACTCCACAAGTACAGGACGGAATTAACTGTAGTTAAAAGTACTTAAAAATTCTCATGTTTACAAAAATGGCACTTAAGTTATATTGTTTTGGCCCCCGCAAATATGAAATCTCGTTTGAAAATTTTGCCAATAAATATACAAACATATAAACAAAATATTGCAGATAAAAAATTTATCACATAAATTTAAATAATATAAAAATAATAAAAACAATAGCTAAACTGCTTAATTAAGTACATATTAAATACTATAAACGCCCGTTTTAACCAAAAAAAAAGAATTAAAAAAATATCTTAATCTAAAATAAAATTTAAAAAATCTCATTCAGACAGCCAGACTATTTTAGGAACAAAAATATAATCGTTGCATGTTATAATTGTGTCGTTATAACGGATTTACGTATAATGGCGGTGTCTGATGAGTTGACTTTCGAAACAGGCGATGAAACGACCTCTTGAGATACCAACCACGGTGATAATTTACTTAAATTCGGGCTAGTCGGTGTTGTTGGATTCGATTTCACATCATTTTCGTTATTATTGTTCTGAAATTATTAAAAAAATTATATAAAAGTTGTTACGCAAGTTGACATCAATAGTTAGAATTGTAAAAACGGGAATTTAAAAAAGCGAAACATGCAACAAAAGCAAAACGAACACGTCAAACTTACCTTTAGCGAACTACACGCTGAATCTGCATCATCTTCTGTATTGTTTTCATCGAGCCTAAAAGGATTTTTCGAATGGAATGGATTGGATTCATGGAATGGATTATTTTTTGTGTCATTATTTAAATAATTTGCAAACGGATTTAAATTATTGTCAATTTTCGATTCAAGTGAATTTAAATCATCACTTAAATCGCCACTTAACAAACTTAATGGCTGTTTTTGCGTATTTAACATTACTTTTTCCAATTGGCCACTGTCATTGTGGCCGAAAAATGTTACTGTAACTGGAGTTGTACAACGATTCTCGCTATTTGTATCGTTTTTAGTTGGTTTTGTTACGGTTGTGGCGGTAGGACCGGTTACTGATAATGTTAACTTATCGCCTCCCTAGGATTCGAACGTAGTGAAATGAACAAAACAAAAAAAAAAACATAGCATTAGCGGGTATAACACGTGTGTCACATATAAAGCTGGTTTTTTTGAACTATAACTTCAGTTGCATGTTTTTCTTTCCGTACACACATACAAACACACGCACACAATAAATCTAGGATCACGTCTTAAATTCTAGGAAAGTTTTTTTATGTACAGAAGAACTACTGAAATACTAGTTCAAAAACACCCAAAAATGTGCTCAAATAAATAATGTGTGATTAGTTAATGAATCATATGTTTTCGAAAAGTACATACCACTGATACGAATGTAGCTGCATTCAATGAATTTAAATTTGTTTCGTCATTTGTTGGTCCCAAAACGAACATTTGATTCGTTAATTTTGTGGCAACACCAATTGGAGTGTTGGCATTGATTTCTTCTTCTAGTTTTGCTTTAAGAATGTTGCATTTTACTTGACTGGGCGGTAATGGTTTTGCACCACCTGAATATTTGCTGATATTATTCGGAATTTCAGCTGGCATCGATTTTGATAAAGCTTCAGCGTCTGGATCTAAACATTTCCGATAAAATGCTGATTTCAAGTTTTTGTTTGTTTACCTTCAAGTTTGTTGATTTCGTTTCGCCCATCGTCCTTACTAAAGCCACTTAACGTTTCCTTAGCTAGACTTTTCAGCAAAAAGTCCAATTGACTGTCCGTATTGGACGGCGTCGGACTAGTTGGTGGAACAGAACTAGTTGGTGTTGTTGGCTTGCTGCGCTTTAAAGTGCCGTTTTTACTGCTCACAGATAAAACGGGACTACGAATTCAAATTAGTAAGCAAATGGTTAAAAATCGAGATTTTTTTTACCTATAAGCCGAGCTGCAACCGAGCGATGATTTCCCAAACGAATTTTGACTTACCAACGAAGGTGGATCCGGGCCTGTAGGTGTTAGTGTTTTCGTAAAATCATCATTAACTTTACAATATAATGGATCATCGGTTGTACTAGTTGCATTCGATTTTGTTGAACGTTCACTACATCGACTGGACGATGGTTGTAAACTGTCCGGTGTTTTCGTTGAATCGCTCGAGTCGGACGTTTGTGCAGCCTGTTGTTTTTGACGTTCACGTAAAACGTGACTTTGCCTACGTCCGTACCGTTGGCTCGGCTTCCGTTCCAATTGTACCGTTCTTCTTGCCCGATTCTGGTACGTGCTCTGGTACTCTGTACGGCCAGAATAACGAAATCGCGAACCCATTCGAAAGAAATTCTGTCGGGCCGATGGACCCTTAACTGGTGCCCGTAAACGAAAGAAGCCGTGATGTTCGACGGCGCATTTCCATAAATGTTTGCACGCTTTCTCGTTGTGCAAACGAAAAACGAACGTGTGCTCTTGTTCACGTCCTTGGTCATCATCTTCAACGACTACCAGTGTTAATTTCTTCTTTTTGAAATTCAATTTACCGATTTTCGGCCAGAAAAACAGTCCAATTTTTTGATTCGGTTCCTCAAACACCAATATACCGGTTGGTGTTAATCCTAAACGATATTCCATACCGTCTTTTCCTAAAACTGTATGCATGTCGACGCCATACATTTCCAGCCATTTCACTTCACTCAAATAGCTTTGTTCCGCTTGTGCCGGTGATAAACCGCGACACTTTTTGAATTCTTCTAATATTTCAATTTCCATTTCTTCAGTCTGATTTGGTACGAAACGAAATTCGGATACAGTGGCGGCGGTGTGCTGAGTTTCATCGTAATCTCCTAGTTCAGCTTTTTAGGGACAAAATTCGTGATATTAAATTAATTTCAATTTGTTGTTATACAAGGTGATTCAATTTAAGGTTACCCTAAAATTATTTCAAAATCTGTAGATTTTTGTAAACTGTGAGATATCATATACATATATTAAAAAAATTGGTTTTTAATCTATATTTTTATTTATAAATAGAAACCGTGTCAGAAACTGGACTAGAATAAAAGCTAGTTTTTGTTGAAAACCTCTTACACTTTTTCAAATAATTTTGGAGTAAGCTTTAATTGAATTAAGCTGGAAATTTACATTGTAAAGCATAAGCCGCCAATTTTACAGCCGTTTCATGTGGACATTCCAGTTTGCCCTCTAAAATATCTTGTTTTAATTGTAAGAAAAATTGGTAACGAGTTAATTCTTCACGTAAATTATTCGGTTCTGATGAATAGAATTTGACTTTTAAGCGGAGTGTGTAAGGAGGTCCAACTGGAACACAAATTAGATTATATTAAATGATTTCTTTTTGTTTCTTTTGGGG
>SSSI01010593.1:0-43485 GCA_004796505.1 Oryzaephilus surinamensis
CTATCATCAATGGAAATGATGTGGTGGCATTATTGCTGATTATGGTAACTCTGGGGGGTAAATGTATCTAGAAATATAGTGTTTTCGAAGCATAAGCACATCTCACCTTTTACTATCGTAATTATATTACCTACCTGTTTTTGGAAATATGAATTGGGATTTGAAAAATTTAATATGTATTCTACGCTACTGTTCACATTAAATGAATATAATTCAGAATAGTTTAACTGTTGCAAAATAGGCGTAAAAGAATAAGTATAAGCCAAACAGGAAAATAAAAATAATATAGATAAATGACTCATTCTTACGAAACAAAAATTAATAATCTTTTAATTTAAATAAATAATTTAATATAACATTTTATGGTTTCATGGAAATATTTTTTAAAGATTATAGACTAAGACTTAATACAATAACTGCATATTTAATAATACAGAATAAAAACTCAAAAATAAATCAGTACATAAAGTTTGGTTATGTTCTAACTAAATGTCAAAATTGTCAAATATGAAAACTTTTGATTGTAAACATTTGTAAATATTTGGTAAATAATGCATTTTTTCTAATTTTAATATGCATACACTTGTTATAATATGTAATTTATGCATTAGTGTATACGATCAGTTGTAAATTCATTGTCCCCTAATATAATGATGTTGGATTTGGGTTCAGTAGTAGTTTGGGTTAAATTGTCTCTTGGAGAGAATAACAAAACAAAACATATTTTCAACATTTTTGTCTGATTGATTCCACATGTTAGTCCGGTCTTACCAGTATAACTCATAGAAAAGGATATTAAAAAAGACGTACATATAAAAAAAATTATAAAAACCCTATATGTATAAACTAACAATAAATATAATACATTTTAGATAATGGATATGAAAAAACTTACAGCGGAATATCGTGAGTTACAACTCAAACGAAACAGGCAGAAATTATTAAAGAAAAAGATGTCAACCTTTACAAATGTAAAGTTTCAAAGGGGAGTAAACCCCGTAGTGTGGGATGTTAAAGTTAAAATACTCCAAGGTGTTATTCTTTTTCAAGCAAATAATTTTCGTGATCATTTAGAACACATTGACATTGCTGCTTTTGACGATGAGTTAGAGGCTACCCTAATTTTGGTATTAAATGATCCAGATACAATTGCCTTAGAGTTTCAAAATCAACAACAAAAAGAAAATTTTGTTACTTTATTAAAGGCGTTTTTGGAATTCAGGTGAGAAAACATCAATATGATGTCTTATATTCATACATATAGTACTTTTTTTGTAGTAATCCAAATAGTTCTGATTCTGGACGATCTTCTAATTAACAATTTAGCTAAATAATAAATTTGTATAAAAAAAAATAAAAATAAAAAAAAATATTTAGTTTGTTTAATTTGAAACAAATTAGGTTGTGCCAACGACGTTATGCCTATTTTACATTAACGAATGATTTGGGTGGGTTTTTTTAATGTAGAAATCATATATTACATAATTATGTATTAATTTGTATATTTAATTCTCTAAAAAAAATATATGCTATTGCCATCTATTTACATATATTTATACTTGCATGTAGAAATTCTCTAATATGAAATGAATCTATAACGTCATTGTCGTTACGTTTGACGTAGTTCCCATTTGATGTTTGGTTATGTTTTAATTGTTGTGACTTATTATTAGAAAACTTTGAACTCCAGTTGCAATAAAACTAAATAATATGTAATGAAATTTTTAAATTATATTAATTAATCCAAATACAGATAAGTATTAACAATGTCATCAATTTTATTTTCTCTACCTGAACTATATAACGCATATAAAACATGGGTTAGCAAAAATCCACAATCTCTCAGCGATTATGAGACATCAGCCAAATGGATATCATATTTTATAGCTGGTTATAGTTATTAATTACTGCCAATATTACTTTGAAATAAATCAATTTCCAGGAAGAATCAATAATTCGCAAGTGGTATCTGAATTGATATATTGCTTATCAAATTTGCTGGTATTATTTAACGATAGGATAATAAATAATTCATTCAATATACAAACTACAAGTGTTGGAGAAACAATTAAACTATGGTTAACGGTTTTGGAGTATTCTGAAGTATTTTTAGAGCTGTCAGCTAAAAAATTGTGGGGCGAAACTGGGAAATGGTTAATAGTAATAGCGATACAAGTTTTAAAGTACTTTTCCACTATTTAAACAGAATCAAAGTTTTACAATATTAATTTTTGTAGATGTATATCACGGTTGATACTAATTTACCGCCACAAGGAAAATATTATACAAACCCCACCTATTCCAATTTTAGAACGCAAGAAATTACCGAAATCTGGTACAAATTCCAGTGTAAATGCTTCTTCAGTTGATGATGTGGCTCAACTCGAATCGTTTTCGTTCACATTAAAACGATCTGGTAGAACTGTACGTAAAGTGGACTCGTCACCACCGATAGGTCTTCGTAATTGGAAACCACTGCAGCACATACAAGAAGCGGACAATAGAGAAGCCTTGGAACAGGCTCTGGCCGGTAAACAGCTGATCGCAGAAACGATATACGTCACCAAACCGCTAGTCCATCTAGCCACAATGGCCTGTTTCGGCCAGACCACTTGGAAACCATGGATGATTTCATTAATCATGGACTTAGCCAGGTAAAATAAATATTTCTTAGGAAATTACTTAGTTAACGTTACTCCGCGCTAGTTTGCAGCTTTATGGGTCGTGCAGGAATAACAAAATCAGTTATTTAACTCCCAAACAAAGATTGCAATTGTCTCGGCGTACCGTTGTATTGCTGTTATATTTGCTGCGTTCACCATTTTACGAAAAATACAGCAAAGATAAAATAAACGCCGTTTTAGATTGTTTAAGTAATAATCTACCGTTGGCAGGATTAATCTGCAAGCCATTAATTCAGTACATTCCATTCTGGCAATCAAATTATTTCTACATGTGGTCTACATAAATATCGTTTATCGTAAAGGGTTACGGTTTTTTTTTGCTATTTTGTAAATGGAAAATATTTTTGATAATGTAATTTGGGAATCATTTTATTGTAGCCATAATAAACAGATTTTATTTAATAAATCTTCTTTTTTATTGCATTAACAGTTTTTAAAAAATAATAACAAACAATACTCAATAATATATATAAAATATAAGTTATTTATAAATAGTTTTTAACTTGGTCATACGATAATACTTAAATAATAGTATAAAATTATTATATACATAACGATATCACAATTTTTTCTTTAATTTTTCCTTCAGATAATTTGACAAAAAAGAAACACAATATACTCTACCACAAGTAACCGTTTTTATTTTTAATTAATCGTCGATCTCCTCGTACGAAAAGCTCGGTATTTTGTAATTTCGTTCAGATTCTGGCCGAATATCACTATTAAATGAATTCAAATCGTCATCATCTTCTGGTGGTTCTTCAATTTTACATGTTCCCGTCCATTCACTCTCCGGATCGGAGAAAATATTTGACGAATCCGCTTCCAAAATATCTTCAATTGTATAATTTTCATCATCGTATGGTGTCTGTGTGGTCCATGTCGATTCATCCCAATCATCATCGAATTGTAAATTTCGATTGATGTCTTTTTCGTGACTTGTTTGTACAATTGGTGAATCACTGTCAGTAACATCGAAAATTTCCGTCACTTTAACTTTATTATCCTCGTCCAGATAATAAAATGTGATTATAGTGTCATGTTGCGAAGTAACTTGTAAAATATGATCGAAAGTATCGTCGTCGATTGCATCTGTTTTATTTATAGTAAAACTGGTATTACGTTTTAATAATTTGTTTGTATTAAATTGATGTGCCGAACTTTGTACTAATGATAAATCACTAAAAACAATAAAACTAGTTAATACCCAGTGAATTAAACTCCAAATTTTATTACCTGTCGTCTAAGTCGACTGTAAAATCTAAATTCATTTTATTTTCCAACATTCCGTCACTGGACTCTTCAGCATCTGCAAAACAAACGATATCGTTACAAAAATTATACAAAATTATAAATTAATGAAAAAATCACCTCTGCCGTACTCGGTGATGGCCAATTGACAAGTCACTTTGGCACCCAATTGCTGTCTTTTCCTGTTCACTTTGTTAAGAATGGAAGACAATTGATCTTTAAAATATTTACTCACTTCCCATACGGAATTTCCAACTTGTGGAGCTGCCACCATTAATCTACAAAAGAAAAATCATTCAACTTAGATACAAAATAATTAATTAGTTTACAATTAAAATACACACAAAATTACAAATAAAACTTATTAAAATCAGAATGACGCAATACTGTTTTTATTGTACATGAAATGGACTTTGTCGTGTTATTTTGTACTTTGTCAAGTTTCTTTTTTTTATAATACACTTGGTACAAAAACCAGATTTTTTATACGAATAAATTTAAAGTGTTATTCACCTGTTGTCTGTTTTTGTATAAAGATGACGATGTGCATGCATATTAGGTGTAGACAAAACTGTATTACCTAATAACTGGAAATGTATCGATCTATTTTCAATATGATCACCAATCATACTTAAAAAATTATAATCGGCAATTTGTCTATAAACTAGTTTAGGACCCGATTTTACTGTAGGTATTATTTGTAACCTATGGAGATGTTAGTAAAAGCAAATTACTAGTTTTTAAAGCTCCAATAATCGAAACAAGTTACAAAAACAAACACTTACTTTGTAAATGTGGCCAACATTAAATCAGCTGGAACTGTGTAAGGTAATGTAAGAACGGACAATAATTTCATTCCAGGATTTTTGAACAGCCAGTTAAATATGCCTTTATTTGCGGAATCGATTGCATCTTGAAAGATATTTAGTACGGTGTCAGGCATATTTGAAACGAGAGCCTCCTGTTAAACGAAAAATTCAGTTTAGAATTTGTTATAATTTGTTAGTAGATGAGCAAAGTATGTTCTAGGACTCATTTGACCTTGAAATCGGTCATTAGGACCCTGTATTATCGACATTCTGTCAAATCTCAAAAATATTTAGCAATGGTCCCAGAACATACTTTGCTCATCTACTTTTGTTGCATTAGAAAAAAAACTTTGGACATTTGATAAAGAATTTAAATAACAATCCAATGTATTAACCATACAAATGTCTTATCTATTTTAATTGTTATTTAAATTTGAAATAAATCCATAATATTATCAATTAAATTCACCTTTCTTTTGATCTTACAAGCAAAATTTCTGCGCCTTATATTTTATCAACAATTAAAGCCTTGTTATTTCTTATCGAAATAACTGTCGGATTCTTTCATTAACCGCCTCCACAGCAATAACTTCGATAAACAATAATTAAAAAGAATAATTAATTAAACGATGAAGTCATCTCGTTAAAATTATCATACATACATATTTATTATGAATTTATATATCGTCTAGTTTTTTTTCTCTTTACGAAATTTCTTGATTATATACTGACCTGTCTGTGAATTTTGCATTCTTTACATTGCGGATCATATTCTAAATTTTCATCTATTGTTTCTGAAACAACATATGTTGATTGTACCGCCAAACATCTGGCACAATTGATTAGATTATTTCTATGTAAGAAACGTAAAGCATCATCGAATCCTTGTTTACACATATTTGATAAGACTTCTGGTTTCGGTGGGAATAATATCCTAACCATTCTGTAAATATTGTGTTTTGATAATTCTATACTTGTATTTGCTACATTAATCTGTAATGAAAACAAAAGATTTCAATAAATTCAACAAAATTTTAATTACATTTCTTGTTTTTGTAAAACATACATGGAAGAGTTGTGAACTATCATCTCTTGGACAAATATCACTTTCACCGCAAAATGGACTAACTGTAATTGTGTTTTCGTCCAACGTTGGTAAATTGTCGCTGTAACCACCGTCCATGTAGCGGACACCCTTGAATTTCGGTGGTATTAAACCGGAAAAGATGGGAATGAATGCAGAGGCCAGCAGTGCATCGATGAGTTCCTTTTTCGAATCAAATTGGGAGACCATCACATTCTTGCCATCATGTACACGTGTTAAAGAGACGTGCAATTTTCCACTGACACGAATATGGGCATCATCTGGTAGAAATTTCTGCAAACCTTCCATTAATAGTTTGTTGATGTCAAAGGATGGTGCAAATGGACCCAAAGAACGACTACGAGCCTCTATTGCCACACGAAGAACATCGCTGGTGATGTCACCTAAATTTTGCATTGAAAAGATAATTTATTATTGAAACATTTTGGTTTTTATTTTCTATATTGTAAATATATGGACCACACACTTTCCAATAAAACAAATATTTACTATTTGGAACAAATTTAAAATTTATGATTATAAAATCTCGTAAATTAAACAAAAAATAATAACAATTATCTACGCAGGAATTTACATAAAATAATTTTTATAAAAAAATATACAGTTCATGAACTCTCTATTATTCAAATATTACAACTTGTATGTGTATTTGATTAACTGTAAATATTCATATTTGTATATAATGTAAGCAAACTCAAATGATAAAAATTTATAATCAAGGTATAAGTGGCTTTATTGAATATTTTTTTTAATTAGAAATATTCTAATAAGGCAATTTGTTGCGAACAAATTAATAAACAATTTTGAATATCGTTATCAGTTATCAGTTTTAATTGTTATTAAAAGATGAAGCGATTAATATTTAAATTAGTTATAAAAATAGATATATCTGAAAGTAATTTGGAATTTGGTTGTTGGACATTTTTTTTTATTACAAAGAAAATCAGAAAAATATAATTTAATTACACAAATCATTACGTTAACGATCTAAGCAATTACAAACGAACCAATTAGCATTATTAGGATTAAGAAAATGTAATAAAAATCCTGTAATTAACCTAATGCCTAGTCAATTGTGCCAAAAATTGGCGAGCGACTTTTTTAAATTTTCAAATTACAGTGTAATATATGGTTGCCTAATATCGATCACTTACCTAAAGGCATATCACAAATAAGACAGCATGCTGCAAATGCACCTGCCGAAGCACCTGATATTTTATTTAACAATAGATGCGGTGCATATTGGCGAAAACAACAGGCAACACCAACATGATAAATCCCTAGGAAACCACATCCAGCAAATGAAAGATTCATAATTAATGTAACACACAATAATCGAATTTATAATTTATTATCACTTGCAACTTGTTTGAAGTCTTTATAATGTATGTAACACAAATAAACTAAACACCCGCTTATAATTCTATCAAATTTTATAATAAATAAATCGTCGTGACGTATATGTCGACTCTGTTCGGGGATTGTATTAAATTGGTGATCGTGAATTTGCGTGAATGTGTACTGCGCGTTATATTGAATCAATGGATAAAATAGCGCTTTAGCTGCGGCTTTAGCGAAACTTTATACAAGCATTTAAGATGTGAACAAAATGCGATAATGCTAAAGAACGATCATAAGCCCAAGAGGGACCATAACGAACACGTGGACTTCGATGGTGGGGTGATGGAATCATTCAAAAATGGGGCCCTACGATTGGGGCAAATTTATGGTGTGGTGCAACACTCACCAATTGCATTATGCACAAAATTCATTCAATTAGTTCACCTTACCATTGACGATTTTGTAAATAAGACAATGAATGGAACAGTTAATACCTATAAAAAATAATTTGAAAATTTAACACCGACTTTATCTAAAAAAATTGTTGTCAAATATACACGAGCCTACTTTCATTATCTTACATATTTTGTTTATTCAATTTATTTTTATTTTTGCTAATTTTTTTTGTTATCTTTGATTATTCGATGCAAGATTTTTATCATGAGAAAAAAATGGAATAATTACTGTGTCAAATTAAATATAAAAAAAATATTTACAAAATATTGTAAATTCCTTTTGCAATTAATTTAATTAATGGGGTAATTTTTCCATAATTCGTTACAATAAATCAATTAAATGATTGTAAACTTGTTTATTTACCATTTAAATACGAAACTTTCCTCAAATATGTTGTGTTATAGTTAAAAAAATTATTAGTTATCAGAATTAATTAAATAATGTACACATTAAAAAGGAACAAAAGAAAATTTCCTGTTAGTTTGCCTTTCAATTTGTTTTG
This sequence comes from Oryzaephilus surinamensis, assembly GCA_004796505.1. Taxonomy (NCBI): domain Eukaryota; kingdom Metazoa; phylum Arthropoda; class Insecta; order Coleoptera; family Silvanidae; genus Oryzaephilus; species Oryzaephilus surinamensis. The sequence goes on from SSSI01010593.1 coordinate 8,149, forward strand.
TAATGAACTTGACTTGAAACAAAGAAAATCACATAGAATAAAAAACAAAATGATATAAAAAAGGTAATTTCTATCAAGCATATCTAATTGTATCAAACATTATTATTAAATGTAAAAATACAACCGCAATAAAGTAAAGTTTGTACCTTTGTACCTTTAACAATTCATTGCAATAATTATAATTAGCAAATGACTAAGTTTTTTGCGACATTATTAGGAATACCTTTTTTTTCAATAGGTAAATGTATATACTTGAACTTTGATCTGCACTTGAAAAAAAATATAATAAATAACAGCAAAAAATATGTATAATATAATCGCAATAGTTTTTTTTTCAATTATTTATCTCTATAAAAGCACTTTTTGCATTAATCTACGTACATTAGTTACATTATCAGTTTGTGTAAAAAAGATAATTAATATTCTTTCCACAAAATATTACTCAATACAAAAACTATTAATATTACAATTTACGTCTTCATATATTAGCATTACGCTTTTTCTTCTAATAATGCATATTATTTACCCGGTTTTTTGATACAAAATATTGCTGAATATTAAAATTAACCCATAATAAAATTGGTGTGATATTATTTTTATCAATTGTAATACATGAAAATATTTATGTTTTAAAATGGGAAACACGTGCGCAAAATTTACAATAAAACGCTAAAATACAATAAAAACGGGCAGCAAAACAGCTGTCCGTGGACAAATCAAATGAACCATAATTATGACGTATTTACATTTCCTTGATAACCAGATCTATTCCCTACTTTAGTACATGCATAACATAATTCCATTTTACACTCATTAAATGTATCATATACACATATATTAAGTATTATATTATCAAAAATTGCTTGTTAAATATTTATGTTTCCGTATTTGTTATCATATTTTTTCATAGTGGCCCCATTTTATACAAATACTAATATTATGCCATTTATTATATGTATATTATTTTTATATTTTTCAAGTGACCTTTATTTGGGACGCTTTTTCAATGTCACTTTTTCCCATTATTTATTTTTAACGCACATATAAAAGACCTTTTTGCGTAAAATGCAATCGTCAAACACAAATAATCAGTTTGATAGCCATGGAAAAAGTGTATTTGTTACACCGTGTCTGGATTTCGGCATTAATGAATGCTCCCATATGCCCCCATTCCCAATTTACACCCAACCATGCATTCCCATTGAAAATAACGATGTGACCAGAAGGTCTCTTGCTTTCGGACGATTGGCCCTTCCCAAACTGGTAACTAATCACCGGTTCCTTTCACTCAAATAACGATTTCGTGCACATTTAGCGACGCGAATTGCACCACAAAGATACGAAAATCGTGTGGGCCGCTTTGGTCAGTCTCTGCGACTTGTGCCATGATCCAGAGAAGGCCTACGAAGCGATTCGTTTGAAAATCATCGACAGATTGGACGATTTAACGATTCGTGCTGAAACTGAAACTCGTGAACTTGCTTTTCTACTGTTTAAGATTTTGGCTGGCTATGCAGATGGAAAAGAGGCCATTGTTGGTAACAAATCGCTATTGGGCCATCTGAAACGTGCCATGGATGATCTGGAACAGGTGGTGAAAATAAAAATGGCCATTTGCGTGGAAGAAATTGCCAGTTTTTGGAAAAGTGCGTCTAAATTTAGTTGTTGAATCGTTCTACTAGAAAATTTTCTTTTAGCTGCTGATGTTCTTGTTGAAAACGACTTTATTGGCTTAATTTTGGAAAAAATTCCTACAGAAAGCGATAATTTGGTGGTAATCTATTTAAGTACTCTCAAATATTTAATGTACGAACAAGGTAAAGAAATCGCATTGAATTGTGGAGCGTTCCATGTTTTCGTAGGTAAAAAATTTTGAATTTAATTAAAATTTCCAACATTTTACGGGTTCATAGGGCAAACTTCTAAAACGTTCGAATCCATGTATAATTGCAAATGCATGCCAATGTTTAATGGTTTTATTATCAACGCTGGATGGGAAAAAACTTGCATCGAATGAAAAATTTTTCAAGATAATTAATAGATTATTGCATGATGAAGTTATATATATTTGATATTTGTTATCGTTTGACAATTTATTGTTCTTTGTTCTGTTTTATAGAGATCAGAAATCCATTCAAATGCTGCATCTGTAATTATGTTTTGTACAATAAAAACGAATGGAACTAAAATTGCAAAAAAAACTAACGGATTAGTGGAACGTTTAATAAAAATATCGCAAAATACCAGCGACGAATCGTCTCAAATATACAGCATAAAGGTTTTTATAATAAATATGCTCGAAAATAACATATTAATCATTTTCTAATCATATTTTATTTAAACAAAAACAGAAAAAATACTATTTTAATCGTGTTTCTCGAATAGTTCGTTTAAAAATTGTTTAATTAAATATTTACATAATTTTATCAAAATGTAATTAGAAATAATAAATTATATTAAAATATTGTAGGCTTTAACAAATATTTGTCGACATGAAGATGTACAAAGAAATGTTAAAGAAAAATATTACAGTACAATTTCGGAAATACAAGTTGGAAACAATTCAAATCTACAGCGTTATAAATCGATATTATTGGATGTAATTAATTCCAATTCACATTTTTAAATTTCATTAAAAAATAATCGTAAAAAACATTTTTTGTTTTTAAACTAATAACAATATTGTTTACCATAAACAATTTCTTTTTATCTAAAAAGAAATAAATTTATATTACGAATATTGGGCATGCGTATATTATCCTACATTATAATGAATATATTTTTGTACTAAAGATTTTAGGTATGCATAAAAGCATGTTTAGTTATAATATTTGCGTCTAGTTGTGAAAAAGTGTCGATTAAATGAAATCGTTATAAATTTTTTGCACACGCACAGTTCCTATACGTTTTTTTTTTGGTCCCTTGTTTAGATTTATATGATCCCGGATCAAATATGTTTATATTATCGTCCTTGAAATCATCTGATACAATGACAACAGTGGGAAAAGTGGTATATAAAAATCGCCAATAACAAAAATACATAAATTTATGCACAATTTCTTTCAGATTAAAAGTGTTGGTCCAAAATTGGTACCATTTTTCAAAACTGTAGCAATTTACTTTGTTATACATAATACAAACGATAAACCATCATTATTTAGTACTGGATTAAAATGTTTACCAATATTTAGTTTAATATTATTTGTTTTGTTGCATGGAATGAGTTTGGCAGAAGAGTTAGTCGCGATTAGTCATTGTTGATTAATTTTAAAATTAATTTTCCTATGTTATAGATATAAATATTCCAGACGGATTTTAATTGGACTGCTATTTTGTTCAATTGGTGATGCATTTCTTGTTTATCCACAATATTTTGATTTTGGCATGATAGCATTTGCAATTGCTCACATACACTATATTCTCGCATTCGGTTTTAAACCATTAAATTTAAGACTGGGAATTTTTTTATATATTCTAATGATAATCGGTAGAATTGTAACGCTAAAAATTGCCGTTCGAATTTAATTTATTGTCTTTTAAGGTATTTTATATCTACTGCCAGGTTTGCACGGTATATTAATTCCTGGTGTACCAATTTACACCTTCATTTTAACCACAATGGCATGGCGTGCCATAGCAAGAGTACAATTATTCCAAGTAAATAACAAACACAATTTGTACATTAAATTGTAAAAACATATTTTTCAGGAATTATGGACGTGGAGTAAATTATGCTCATCAGTGGGAAGTGTATTGTTCCTTTTATCCGATTTAATTCTAGGTATTGATAAATTCAAGTTCAACATAAATTATGCACAGGTAATATAAATGTTGTGTTAAAAATGGAATTGAAATTGATTTTTTAGACGATTGTTATGTCTACGTATTATGCAGCCCAAATGGGCATTGCATTAAGCGTTGTTGATGGTGTTCAAGAGAAAACTAGCCAAAAACATAAGCAAAATTAGATATAGGAAATGTTTTTAATTTCGTAGACTGATTCACTAAATATTATGCATTTACTCATGTAGAATTACATGTGCATTGGTTATTATTGGCTTTGAGTGTCAATTCCGGTATTTGTGACGTTTTTAGTCTTCCCACATACAAGATAATTCATACCAATGCTCAGTAAGTCTTCCACCAAGGATTTTTTATTGTTATTTTTAGACTGCACATCTGTGATTGTTGTAACATTGTATTGTACGGTGTTTGATTGTATACTATGTATAGATATTATTATTTTGTACATTTTATTTAAACAATTATTGTAAACAAATGTATTTAAAACTTACATGTTACCTAAATTGTCGGTTCAAATTTAATAAACTGCTAACAAAGTCCATTTTTTGTTTTGTATGCACTAAAGTCTTCCACTCAAAACTTTTAATTATTAAAACAGTAAAACCTAGCATTTCTAGATGGCGCTTCTTCAGTTGATGGGCGCCTTTCAACTGTACAAAAGATTCTGTGAATGCGTTTCTCGTCAAAATCAAAATTGCCAATCTACAAAAAACGTTATCTACGTTATAAACTAGTAAAAAGATGTATCTGGAAATATACTTTGTAGAAATTTCGTCGGAATCTGGCGAAACAACCTTTCCATCATTGTTTAAACGCAAAATGTAATCAATGTAGTACCCATATGGTACTATATTATTTTCTGTAAGATATTCTGGTTCTTCTATAAGAATATTAATAATATTCTTTATATCAGCTGAGGCCTTTGTATTTAAATCGACTTCCATTTTCTTTTGGTCATTAACATAGTTTTCATGGAACCATGGCACGTTGTATTCCGGATATTCCAAACAAACAGCCCGATTTAATTTCATTAAAGTGTTTCTGACTTTTTGCGGATATGAATCCTAAATGTTTAACGTAAAAAATAAACAGATTTTGTTGATAATTTGTAAACAAACCTTGGAATAGCAATTTTCCAATTCGCTGTCGAGTTTCTCCATAAATTCAACATTAAAAACGGCCTTTACAAAAGAACTGGGCAACTGATTAAAAAAACACAACGAAAGTGTGCTGTTAAGAAACGACAAGCCGCTAAGGCGTTCTTGATCTCTGCAAAATTCCATAATTTTACAAACATTGAACGTATACTTTTTACGACATTACCTTATTATAATATTTGTACTGATTTCGAAAAATTTCTGTGAATCTTGCGGACAATATCCTAAATAATAACAAATGTACAACAATTTTTCTGCATTAAATCCAAGAACATTGTTCTCGTTTGCAATTACATACGCTGTTAATTTATTTAACAGTTCTGGTATTAGAATTCTAGTTGTTTTAAATATATGTGTACAAATTTCAATTGTCTTCGATGAAATTGGTTCATTATTACAATAATAATTTAATAATTGTTTTGTTATATCAATGTCATTTAATAGAACAGATGCTTTTATTAAATGGTTTACCGTGTAATCGTTACAATTGTATTCTATTTGATGAATGACGGCTTTTTTAAACACATCGACTAATTTTGATTTATAATGGTTTGAATCACTCAAGTGAGCCAGTGTATAGGATAAATTTAAACAGTCTGAATGATTCAGTTGAGTATAATTTTCACTCAACTTATTTAAAAAGTAATCATTTAATTCATTATTGTTGCCATAAACAACGCTAAAGGAAAATGCAGCACAGACAATCGATGGAAAATACGAAAGAAGGCTCGATTTTATCGATTTTAAATAATTCATCATTTCTTTTTCGAATAAATGGTGTCGATAGTTATTTAGATCTGTATAAAAAGTGGCATATTGTTCACATGTGGTTAAAATCGTGTCTATATTCTTGTTCGTTCTTGTTAATGCTAACATTTTATCCCAATACAGATCGCAAAGTTTTCTATCGGAAGTTTTAATTACGGTTAAAATCCTTTTTACTAATAATAAACTAGACAATGTTTTCGATGCATGCACATATTTTTCCACTAATGGTTTGTATTGCTTGCGACGCTGAGGAGATGAGAAAAATATCAATGATGAAAACAACTCCAATTTAGTATTAATATTTGTCGTGATTATCTCATCGGATTGCAGTAATTTTGAAGAGCAACGCTGCAGAGTATTCAAAATTGTACCAGGTTCTAAAATTTTGTAAAATACCTAAAAATGACTGAAATAACTTAAAAATATAAAAGTTATAAATGTTTTTACCCTATATAAGAAAATGAGCTCTTTAATAGAAAGACGATCAACTTGACCGTCTAATAATGAAATGCAATATGATGTTTCAAATGAACATTTATGTCTCCAATGGTAATGATTCAAAAATGATATTATTTGTAACAAAAACACGTGTTTATCAATCACATTTTCACTATTAACAATTTGTCTAACTTTACGAGAAAATTTTATAGCTGTTTCTTCTGTAATTATTAGGTTTATTTTGTTAAGACAATTTGCGAGTAATCCTAATTCTTCTACATTTGTACACGTATCTAGAAAGAACATAAACATAATACGTTTAACTAATAAGAACCTCCTTTAAACAAACCAATTTGAGATATTATAATGGGTAATATTTGTTCGCTGATAATAAATGGTCGTAAAAAGCTATCGGAGCGTACAACGCTTAAAAATTTCGAACATCTTGATAAGGAAAAATTATCCACTAGCTTTTTACGCATATTCAAGGTAACAGTTTCCAAAAAAGGATCTTGAAAGTTAACGCCAATTTTGTGCAAATAATAATGGATGTTATTTAAATTGTCTATATCAAATTTGTTCACATTTTCAACAACTTGTTTTAATAGGGCTGAAAATTCTTCGTGTTGCAATAAATTTCGTTCAAATTCTTGTGTGGCTTCTTCACCACTTACAGCATCACATATTTTATGGAAATCATATAAAAGTTGTACAGTTTGTGAAATGTGATGTGTTTTGTACGAAAGTTTGTTGGTTTTAAAAACAGTTAAAGCTTCTTCAGCCGATGCACATTTATCGAGTTGTTGTATAATAGGATCGGTCATATCTTTCAATATCGAGCTTGAATTATAATGTAGTTCTTTTTCTAGTGCTATGACATCCTCTTCTTTGTTGGAAATTGACCCATGCGATGTAAATATGTATTTTTTCCCATTACATTGTAGAATCGTCGACGCCGTTACACATTTTGATTTGTTAAATATAAACTTACTGACACGTTTGTACCTCAATAATGGGCAAACTATTCGGTTACAGTATTTCCGTGTAAAATTTAATAAATGTGACCGCATGTTAACTGATTCTTAAGTACATTTTTACAAAACCAAAGTAGATTTTTGTAGAGGTTAGGTTAAAATTTACTAAGGTTAGGAGATACTTCTTCTTGCTATCTTCACTATGTTCAATTTGAATTTTTTAAAACCGCTAAGTTCAGTCATGTTTATTTTTATTCTTTTTAGGTTATAACTTATAATTTTTTTTTTTCATCTTTTTATCTATAATAATAATGATAACTTTTCTGTAAAGTATATTTTAATTATATGTATCTTCAGTTGCTACAATGTTATCATGGAAGAAAGTTTTAGAATATTTATTATACACTGCTTTGGTGTTTTTTTATATTCCAATTGAGTATGATAAAACTTTAAATAAGAACGAAAATTTTGAAGAATATATTAGAAAATTTAATAAGACTTACACAAATGCAACCGTTTACCAAATGAGACTGAAAGCATTCCAAGTAAGAGTACATTTGATTAAAGAAAAAATTTATTTCATTTAAAACTTTTAGAATTCTTTAAAAAATATTGATTTATTGAATAGTAATGCAGAAAGTGCAGCTGTGTATGGTTTGACAAAGTTCTCGGACATGTTACCTAGAGAATTCGAGGAATATTTATCATCTAGACCCTTCAGTAATCTAGTGAAAACCAAAACGGATATCATCACGAAACGTGATATAAGATATTTACCAAAAGCGATTGATTGGCGAAACAAGAGTGTTGTAACTAACGTACATAATCAACTAAATTGTGGAGCATGTTGGGCATTTTCAGCAATAGAAACATTAGAGTCGATGTACGCAATAAAGACAGGAAAATTACTCGAATTAAGTGTACAGCAAATGATTGATTGTTCTGAAAATAATAATGGTTGTTTTGGGGGAGATACAAGTTCCCTTCTTGAATGGATAAAAATCAATAACATTGCTGTTAGTAGTGCAGCAAAGTATCCACTAACATTAAAAAACGATAAATGTAAGAAAAGTAAAATAACAAACAATACAGTACAAATGGAGGACTATTGGTGTGGAAACTTAATTAATTCAGAAGAGAGTATATTGTCCTTCTTAGCACAACATGGACCTGTTGCAGTTGCCATTAATGCACAAACGTGGCAAAATTATATTGGTGGTACAATCCAATATCATTGTGACGGTAATCCACTTAAATTAAATCATGCCGTCCAAATTGTTGGATACAATCTTAATGCAAAGGTGCCATATTATATTGCTCGAAATTCATGGGGTAAAGATTTTGGTGAAATGGGATACGTTCGATTGGCTATTGGAAAGAATATGTGTGGTTTAGCCGATGATGTTTGCGTTTTAAAAGTGCTGTGATTTTAAAATATACAATATATCATGTTTGATAACTAATTTTATATTCTATTTTCTACTGCTTTTACGTTTTAGTGATTTATTAAAAATTGAAAATGTAATTCCGTTTTTATTCTTACCTTATATAATAAATATATAAAATAGTATACTTACTATGGTTTCATAGTGTCCATTTCAACGGATGCACCTTGGTATATATAGGATTGATGAGGTAAAACAGAAATAAAAGTATCTAGTAGATATTAATGTTATTTTTTCAAGAAAACATTTTTCATTCATTACAAAGCTACGGTTATTTACCATAAAACCACTAATTATATATCGAGCTGCAAATAATATATACAGAATACTACAAAAATACCCTGTATAGTGTAACATTCTAGGAATGATGAATTCATTAAAGTGTTAGTAAAGGTAATAAAAGATTAGTTTCAAGCAAACGAAATGCTTTATTAGATACACCACTGCAATAATACACGCTTTTAACAAACTGATATGACTTAATCATCAAATGTTGTACTCAATAGACAAGATAAATACTAATAAAAATAATAAATAAATAAATAAATATATTTTTTTTGATAAAAATAACGAAGAAGTTATGCGAATATATTTCGCGAACATGTAAACTGATCGTTCTGTAAATCGAGCAACATGAATTCTTTGGCAAAAAGTGATTTTTTGTATATCAGTTTACAGAATAATAGTTTTCATGTTACAAATATTCCACCAACTACTAAATTGTTAATAAATAATATTTAGCTCAATAATTAGAGATGATGGAACTGCACAACATTTTTCATTTTCATTTTTTTTTAATTATTAATTATTTCATAAAATTGACCTGAAACTCTATTGACTAGGCACACTTATTTTATATTTATAATAACAAGAAACTGTCCTATGAAAAATAGAAACCTCCGACAATAAAATGAAAACAGATAAATAATCAAATAATCAGTCCGACTTCCAAATCACATAAAGTCGGATTTATACAACGGTTCAATTTTTTTTAAATCGATTTTTAAAAATACTTTTATCATTACAACATATAAATTATCAAGATATTCTTGTAACAGGACCAACAGTGTATACATGGAATGCTTTAGCCAGATAATGTGCTCCATAATATTAATTATAAATCGAATATACAAAAACACACACGCGCGCGCCATAACACACACGCACACATATTCAATATTTATTTTAATATTAAATTTAACATCATTATACAAAATAAACTATGTTTTTCGGAAAATGTCGATTTCCAAAAGAAAACATCAACCGAGAAGGATTTTTATAACATTTTGATTAACAACTTTTTTTGGAGTAGTGAATAAATTTAGCCCAGTCCAGTCAGTCCATTTGCTCATAATTTTATTATTTATATCATTATTAATTTTTTTTTCTGAAAATATTTAACTACAACATTATTTCTCATCTGCATTATTTTAGTACAAAAAAACTATAAGCAAATTAAAAATTCTCTTATATAAAATTTATGTTTATTTGGTCAAAAAACGATCATAGTTTTCACATTAATAACATACTTTATTCTTGCACAATTTGCTTGAAACAAATAGACTGTTTTATTGTTTTTTTTTTGCCAACAAGTGGAGTATAAGTACTGTTATTGTCCACTTTCCCGCAAAACTTGGTGCATTAAGGGTGAAAGGGTGCAAACCTATAATAATAATATCAGGCGCATGCAAATTTGTAGGCCAAGTAAAACAGAATACTGGCCGTTTCTGTTTCACATCATTTTTTAAAAAATTTTTTACTTTTGTTTCAACAATCGTACAATTTTAACACTCGGTCGACTTGATTGATTATGTATTTGTAACAAACATAGCTCAAAAATAGATTATAAATATTACTCACAATATATTGCCCTTGATTCAAAATTTCGCAAATATAAATGTTTAAAAACTACTACAATAACGCATCAGTCTTACAGTTGAGAGAGAGCAAAAAGCAGACAAGTGCGATAAGCTCGCCCAATTAAACCGAAAAAAATGTTTTTTGTATAAAACAGCTTCTTTTTGAAAATACACACACTAATTGTCGTCCTACCTATGGCCGGTCAGAAGCAAGTATGGCAAGAAGACGTTGAATATTCAAAAATGAGTGGAGTTCAGCATTTGGTTGTTTGGATAAATGACCGGTCAAATACAAAAAGACACAGAAAGCTGTAAGCAGCAGAAAGAAGCACATTATCGGGAATATTACTCAGGATATTACCATATAAAAATGGTTTAGATATGTGTTACATAACTAACACATGCGTCCTACAACACAGATAACACGCACTATTGCTATCAAATATAGAATTTGCGATTTGTCGGCGCGACCTATGATGGCAGGAACGATGACGGACAAAGCGACTATGCTAATTTGTGGCGTGTTTGTATAATAATTCAATTTTTTTTTGGTTTTATGTTTTTAGTAAAATTGGAGCGGAGCCCGCGAGACTCCCGGTACTTGAATTGCTCCATTTGTTTTATAGGGTGTTGGGAGAATGGAAGCACCGACAGCCGCAACACGTACGGGCCCCACAAAATAAATATGGAATGTGCGGTCTTACAACAAGAAACACTTAAATATACTCGTATAATATTGTTGATAAACTCGTTCAGTCCTAACAAATAATCTACAAACTACATGAAGAAAAACAAGGATTCAACTCTTGTTCTTCTTTCAAAATTTTTTTTATACAACCATAATAATAAGGACGTACAAAGCACATAAAAATACAATATATATATTATCTGATATAAAACGACTTGACTAGATAATACGACATAAGCAGCTAAATTTTTGGTCCGGTTAGCGCGGCCCGCGCAAGCTTTGGTCCGCGGTGTCCAGCCAACGAAAGCAAAGGAGAAATTGGTGTGATCAGTACAGTCAGTAGTTATATATATTTTTTATTCTTTAGTACCACCCCATCATACACGTATTTTTTTGGTGTTTCGTAACATTTTTTTTTTTAATTTTATATAATATTATAATGAAAAAGGTGTGGTGGAAGAGCTTTTGTTATATGAATATTGACAAATTTCACAAACCATCTTTTTCTTCACTCAATATTTTATTTTTTTATATATAAATATTCTAAAATATAAATTACACATATCTTTTGATTGCTATTTATTTGATCCAAGTTCAAAAAAGTCTGTCTATCAAAAACGGAAAAAACTGCTCAAAATACTACCACATTTATTATAGTCTCGAAGAATTTTATTAGTTGTTGCTTTTTTTGGATTTTTGATTAAGCTTATTTGTGCACATTAACAACGAATAAGAGGGGGTGAAAATTATCAAATTCATTGAACAGCAATTCAATTTTTATCATTTGCTATAGATTTTTGTCAGAAATTTGTCCTCACTCAGTTATCATTCACATAACTTTTAACATGTACAATAACAAGCAGTCTTATTATCCAGCAACACAATTTAAAAATATGTTTGGAATTCGTTGTAACCCAAAAACTGAAGAAATTCGTTTTATTATACTGCTGGACATTGACATATATTCAACAAATAGTAACAATTTTTAAAAAAATTTCAATACGTAGCACCAATGGACCTGATTTAATTTTGATAATTGAGAAAAACACTGTGAATGATTCAAAAATGAGAGAAAAGACATTTCATGATGGTTTTCTTGGTGAGGACAAAATCAGACAATGTTCTAGAACTGTTCATCGGGTGCTAGTGATAACATCAGGGATTAGGGAAGGCATTTCCGATAATCACAGTCTGTTAAGAGGTCTGTCGAGCGCAATACCGGGAATATAATAATAAGGTGCTCAAAAGTGTGGACTTTGCGGCGTGGCGCATTATTTATTTATAACAGTGCACAACAACAATCATCATATCAATAATCTACAACATGAGCAAAAAATGTATAAAAAATTTCAATTGTGGAACAACTCATGCAGCAGCGCGTTTTCTTTTTAACAATTGTGCAAGGAAAATGAGATGGTGTGGCCCATCGTTTTGCGTATAGGGCCAAACAACAAACAAGAAAAAGACTAGATTTACTTCAATATAAATTGGAGATGAGCGCCGGCCGCCAAGTTATATTTACGGGGGCGTTCTAGAACAAAGAAAGCGAGGAGGTGTGCGTGATGTAAATGGTGTATGTACTACATATTTTTACACTCCACGTGAATAAAATAGAGTAATATGTTCCCTAGAGTAATTGACACGAAGGTAAACGTAACATGTTCAAGTGACAGGACTCCTTGTTGCAATGATGGATCAAAATTTGCTTATAATTATAATATCGGTTGTGCGTATCGCTGCTGGGTTTATATTATATTATATATAATTTGCAAAATTAATCCATCATAAATTTTCATGTATATTTTGTTTATACAACATGGAGATCTCTATTGCATTTGCGTTATCACTAAGTTCGTTACCAGAAGAAATGTGTTGTTGAATCAGTCTTACCGAAAATGGTTTATGCATTTTTTTTTCTTAATAATTTTACTAATGGAAAAAAAAACATAGAAAACGCACGCCTCACTATACTGAGACTGCCTTCTACCTTACTTACTTTCTAGATATAATAAATAATCAAACTACTAATATCTAATTTGTAATACTAATGACTATGATAAGAAAAAAAATCACACATGCCTATATACTATATAGGATCTGCTTAGTTGGGCCCAGGAAGATTGTTCAATATTTTGAAGTTTTACACAAGCTGCTCCCGTAGGAATAAATATCATCACTTATATCCTAAGTACAAAAAAAAGTAAAAATATAGATGGGCTGTAGTACAGCCGTGCCGTGCTCGAGGAAGCCGTGATCAAAGGGATGATTTTATATATAAAGGATTCTTAAATAAGGGGGAGGCAATCACCTAAAATATAATTATTAAAGAAAATAAATAAACCAAATGAAAACTGCAAGAACTGGTATTATTAATTAAAAAAAGCATTTACAACAAAAAAAAATCAAAGAAAACAAAACAATTTACATTTTTTTTCATTAATTTAAGAACAATTTTACGATTAAATTAATATAATAATAACAACAAGTTTAAAAAATCGTAGTAAATAAAAAAATAATAACCGCCGAAATGTATCATATATATCTATACTAATCCATCCCATACTGATTGACGAAATGTTTTGCAGATGTCGAACCAAGGTAGTCTGATCAGGAACAATAGAAAAAATAGAGTGCACTTTGAACAATACACTAAAACAACATATAACACTTGTCAGTACGACATCCCAAAGATATGTGTACGTATTTTGGTCAATCAGTAAGGGCTAAGAAAAGATTTTACAAAAAAATATATGTCCGTGCGAAGGGCAGTAGGTTTAGTGAAAAAGTTTGAGATCGCCCCCCGCGCTCTTATTTCAAATCGCCTCCGGTTCTCAAAAAACAACAATTATATAAATAAAAAATAAGACATAAATTATTACAATAAAAAAAAATGGTAAAGCGAATAGAACAAAAGTGATATGGCAATTGATAGTCACTTTTATTCCATTTGCTATAATAATAATAATAATTAATCATTGAGAAAAACCTAGCTACTAAGTAAATAGTCTTGAACGGTGCTCTTTTTTCAGGGGAGGCACCCATTTGAAAACACAAAATACGCATGCATCGTATCTTGTGCTATGCTATCTTAAACTTGGCAGCATCAACAAAAAAATATATTACTACAAACTACAACTAAATAATAAAAAAATAATGTAATAAAAAATAGAGAAATGGTGTTGAAAAAAAATATTGCATGCACCATATAGTTGCATTACTAAAATTATGTGAATAACAAAACTAAAAAAAAATAATAATAAACATAAACAATCGCCGTCTGTGGAGGAGGTGGTCCCCCGATCGGCTGGAAGTTGGGCACGGCACGCGGTGTCACACAGAGCGTGGTCGTATTTATATAATATATATGTAATAATATAATCTAATAATACAAACATCCATAGGTAAGGGATAAAGAGAACAATAATTATTATAAAGAGCTAATTTACAAAGTACAGTTCGTGGGTGACTAGGGTCGCTAACAACGCGGCATCCCGCAAACAACAACGCGCTATTACTATAATAAGAGACATACACAACATCGTACACGCATATTAAAATAGATCATATCATATCGGAAACTTGATGCATTAAATACAACAATGATCCCAAGGCACCACAACTGCTAGGTCCTTGGGTTTTTTTAACATCATTTTTTTATGTGAATATAATATCCCTGTTTCAAAAATTGATAGATTTGGTCAATCAACATATAGATGGTCGGTCTTTATATGTAATTTTTTTTTTTTAGTTTTTCTCTTTTCTTTTTGGATATATAAGAGACCGATCAACAAACGCATCGTCAAAATCGTACAAATATTTAAAAATATCAACATGAGAAGTACAATACAAAACTATGACGATTACAACAAATCGTTACAATTTCGGACAACTTTTTTTAATTTTGTATCATTTAAATCTTGTTTAATTAAACTTATATAAAAAAAAGGAAAGAATTAATATGAATTAATAACAGACCAGACCACTCCATTCAAAAATGCATCAACAAAAAGTGTTGGGAATGGCTGCTGGAGACCCTGTCTCATCAACGCGCCTATAGACCTATCGGGGGAACTTGTACGTAACGATAAATATATAGACGATAATCTTTGCTGGCTAATACAACGGAACCATCATCCATTAGGGCAACATCAAAGCACTGAGCATGTTTCACTTTACTTTCTAATGCTGATACCAATTGTCCATCCTGAGTAAATATGGTCAAATTGAAGTTGTTATGATTATCGGCAATTAATATTTCACCATTTGCATTAATACCAACGCCAATTGGATAATTTGTTATACCTTCACCGCCAATCTGACGTAAATAAACACCTTCGTAACTGAACACTTTAACACAATGGGCGCGATTGTCACTTATGAAGATTTCTTGTTTATCATTAACAACCACACCATTAGGAAATTCAAGGTGTTTGGAACATCCGAATTTTTGAAGTACTGCTCCAGTTTGATCGAATATAATAACACGCATAACTTTGCACTCGACGACAACAATTCGTCCTTTATTGTCAACAGTAACACCACGTGGATGTTGTAGAATATTTGCTCCAAATTTACGTACAAACTGACCATATTGATTGTAAATTTGTATTTGATGTGTTGGAGATCGTTCAGTGACAATTATATCGCCTGATGTACGTACAACGGCCACACGATTCGGATAAAGTAACTGGCCATCACGTTTGCCACATTCACCAAATTGGAATTTGAAGCGACCCTCTTTATCAAATATTTGTATACGATGATTATTTGTATCGGCAACAATAATATCGTTCTGTGCATTAACAGCAACGCCGCTTGGTTCTGTAAATTGTCCTTCCATAACGCCAAATTCACCAAATTTGCAATGATATATCATTTTTTGTCGTTTGATTTGCGATTTTGGTGGAAATATTGCTGACGACATTAATTTACTAGTTAGATCTAACATTGGATCTGTGTGACTGGAATTAGTCAATAGATATGGATCAGATGTACCATTTTGGAATATACTATCAGTTGTACCACCATTTGACCATTTTTCGTATGGATTGATACCATTGAGATTCAGGTCGCCTATGGTAGTAGAGAATGGTCCCAAACTATTGGCACTACTAAAACGCTTACTTATTATATTTGATTCAAATGGTGATGTGGATTGGCTTGAACCAGATATGGTGAATGGGCAATGTATACCACCATTTAAACTACCAGAACTGCCATTCACACTACTACCACTAGAACTAGAACCACCTGTTGGTCTGGCGATTGGTGGTTGTTTACTTGGACCAACAACGGCCTCTGAATTTGAACGTACATAACCAAAAGTGTTTCGTACACCAACTTGAATCGCCTGATAATTCGATACAAATTCTAATTCGCATGCTGATTGTACACTTTGGTCAATATTATAACTTAACAGGCCCTGCAATTTTGTATCCAAAATTTTTCTAACCATTAATATTTCAATAACATTAGCACATTTATTCAGTCTCTCAACAAATTCGCATGCCTTATAAATTTGTTCAACAGTTTCTTGGCCCTTTTGTGTTGCAACACCCAATGATATCTGTTTCGCTGAGAATACACTCTCCAATTCCTTTAACAATTCCTGTTTCCTTTCTTCTAACATTGATCTATAGAAAAGGAACGTATCGTTGATCTCGTTTTGGGCCTTATGGTATTGTACTTGTAAACGACTTGATACATGTTCGACATTTTTCAAAATATTTCTAATATCAGTCGCTTTACCTTTTGCTTCTGTAACGGCACTTTGAATTGCTTCAATTTGTTTTGGAGCCGCCTCACTAATATGCTCATATTCGTGTATACCAACTGGATGTTCAATTGTTAGGCATTCTTTACATATTGGCACCGAACATGTCTTACAATAATACTTTAACAATTCAGATTTGTGTCTTGGACAAATCATACCCTTCTCACCATTTGTCACATTATTACCATTTGGTATAATACCATTTTTTGGTTCATCTTTAATATCGGTTAGATTGACTACACGATGACCCTCAAAACAGTGCATAAATTGGTGGGCCATGACGCAATTAGAGCACAAATAATTGGCACAATCAACGCAGCGTGCTACTGCGTCCAATTTCTTATGTTTACAACCCGTACAACGTACGGTGGAATGAAATGGTTCTGTATTTGTATTTGTATCAGTGCTACTGAATAATATACTATTCAAAATGCCCTCAATTGAATCTAAATTACACAAAGGACACACGAGTTTGTTTTTCTCCAAACAGGGACTGCAGAATGCGTGTAAACAGGTCAATATTTTTGGATCGGACACTGGTTCTTTGCAATGTTGACAATGTAGTTCAGTTGGGTCACTATCTCTATCAACTGAATCACTAACTGGTGGCGATGAACCACTAACAGACAATGGTGAATCCGCCGAAGGCGACAGCGATAAATAGTCTACTTGATCACCAAATGATCCAATTGAATTTGCTCTAGGTAAAGATTCTAATGATGGAGTTGGTGATGCCATTTTCAGTTAGCCGTCATCCCTGCAACCAAACAAACACTTAATTATTTTTCAAATAAATTCAGTACAAATTGAATTAAATTCAAAATACAAAACTAACTTGAAATTATTGTTATTAATTTATAAAATTTAATAAAACAAACATCGCAGTAGTGTGTAAAACAATAACAATAAATTATTATTATGCAGAAAAAAACATAAATACGAAGATGCAAAACAAAACGCATTTGGCATATAGACTATTATATAGTCTGCCCGGCCAACCACCTTGTTGCAGCAATAATTTAAGTCGGGGTTGCAACCCTCACACAGTTACCCTGGCAACAGCATTAGTCCCCTCGGTTTGCACATCGATCGTCTGCCCCCTCCGCCCCGCCAGACTCGTCTAAACATTTCACCCCCATACGAATTGACAGCCCCACGGTGCATTCGCTCTGCCGTTGCTGCCGCCTCTCTGATTCATTGTCGACGGCTGCAGACGTATTGTATATAAATAAACGGACGGCGGTCCGTTCGATGGCCCCTCAAGTCTTCTATCTTACATATTATACCATTTCTAATAATATTTTATTTACAATAATATCAATCAACTTATATTGAACCAAGAGTCTCTTCCTTTACTTTATCAATAAATTAAAATCTTTATTCATTTACGTATAAAATGCAACTTAAGATATATATTTAAATAAATTTTCTAGTTTAAAATGTTATTGATCATTAAATCAAAATTATAATAAAAATAACATTTTATAATCATAATGTATTTTATAACAAAGATATTTTATTTCTAAGGGGAGAATCGATTGAACTGTTTTATTACTAAAGTGAGGGTGAACTTAACTAACACATCTGCCTTAGAGTTAAACATCTGCCATATGGCTAAAAAAATTCCTAGATAACACCTTTTTTAATGTAATTCATATATTTACGTATTGTGCGATCATAAAAATGAAAGTACACAATAAAATACTTGATAAATCAATATTTATAGCCAAAAATTTTTTAACGATGAAATAATCCCAAAACAACTTATTACACGTATCTAAAATTGTGATGAATGTGTAATGAGTTTACGTAAAACGAAAATTTAATATCAATGCGAAAGCCGGCATTATATTTCGCACGTTTTATTTACTTTCTATTTTTATTAATATGTTATATATGAATGTTCCTACGTAGTAACTTATTCATTCATTTCGGTGTTTCTATATACAAATAGTATTGAATAAAAATTGGATGCTTTTCCTTTAGTTTAATACTGGTAATGTTATGTATTTACTCAAATAATTTGGTGAATTGTGATAGCAAATATGTATATTCATTTTATTAATATTATCCATAAAAAAGAAATATGGGGCATCAATATATTGTATGTTTTTCATAGATTAAAATAATATTGATTGAAGATTAAATATTATATTTATTTACATAAAATGTTATATACGTGAACGAGAAAAATCGAAAGTTATTTTTTGCGTAATTGCTATTAAATCTTATTAGATGAGAGAACCCTTTCCAAATAATCAATTTTTACCTATAACAAAGTGAATTTTGAAATATGCACGAATTGCACGATACGACAAAATGTTCGTTAAAAAAAACAATTTTTTATCAGTAAAATTAACTTTTTGCACACCGGATGACGTCAAAAACGCTATACGATTTTCATACATGAGTTAATTTTTGTCAACGAAAACAATTATATATTACAAATAAAACAAGAAAAAAACCAGTAACAATCAAAAGTTTTATACCTACATACATAGAGATAATTAACTAAAATAACGTATATAGTTTACTTCATGCATGAAACAATAAAAAAATACACCAAATTTTTACCACACATCGAAATTTAAATTGAAAATTGGAAAAGTACTGAATTTTTAGGAGAAAACTAAAAAAATCAAAGATAGACAATCCTTGTATGTACATAACCGTCTATGATATAGAAAAAAATAGATATATATTATTCATAAAATTATTTACTTTCAATATCCAAGGCGTTAGTTACCAGACGCATAAATCCAGAGTAAATTTATCAGTGCAACACGAACACTTTATAAAAAAAACCCGTAACAGCTCAGGCTCAGTAAACAAAAGGTGAACGCGGTATATAAAAAATAACGAACTTCCCTCCTTTTATTTTTGGTACTTACATAAAAATAAAAAAAATATATGAATTCGTTGAGCACTAGTGTAATTAATTTAAAAAAAACTCGTTGATATTTCACACAAACACACTGGTTTTTCCCTAAATACGCGCACACTACTACGACACGGGGAAATTATATATTTTTTTAATTCAAAAAAAAATATACCCAATTCAGTCTTATTTTGTGGTGTTTTGTTGGGAGACACGACGGATCTCCAGCCTGGAACGCAGGCAGCTGTTAAATAAATAAGAAGCAGTCTTTCGAGGGTCGACGTTGGGTAGTGAATAAAGTTGCCCTTCCCCTACAAGTATATAGGGACCCTTATATATACACATATATATATTTACCACCCCTTTTAGTTATCTTGCAGGTAAAACTGTTAGTAGGCATATAAAATAAAAATTGAAATGACCAACATTTGGCTTTAAACGTACATTAACATACTCGACTAATACAATTAATGTGAGCCGCAGTGGAAAAACTTGATTTTGGCGCTAAAATTATAATTTTCTGAACAAGTTACAAAAAAAGAGGGAAACCGTTGGAAACGAAAAACGTATAACGTTGTCTTTCTCCATTTTCCGTTTTTTCTATGAAAACAGACACAAAGTTCATAAAATCCATCCACCTACACCACATCCATATGTGTGTGTTTTCCTAGTTTTATTGCATTTATAAATGGTAAATGGATAAACTTGAACACTTCCATGTAACACGTGTTACCAGACACTATTTAACAGTAAATATACAGATGGCGTTAATCGTACACAAAGGGCACATTCTCTAATATGAACACACAAAGAACGATAATATAAAGGCGTTGTTTTGAATTTTCGTTTCTCGAGATATCCATGTATGTGCCTGCATGTAATTGAATATTGTGCACTTTACATTAATGTATGGAATATTAAACACACTCACGTACATACATTTTATTTATAAGACAGAGAACTTAAAAAAAATCATCGCCCCTGCCTTGTTCATGTTAAGAGCTTCGGTTGCTTTGGAATTATAAACAGTCTTTTTTCTGAAATTTAATTATAAAACTGTATTTGTTTGTACAAATCGTTTATGTGTACAATAAATAGCAAATTTATGAATTTTCAAGTTGCCTTCGTTCAAGTATTTCTAAAAATACAGCATATATCCGTCTATAACCCAGTTTCCATTTCATATTAAGAAAATAATTACGTGTATGAAGTGTATACGAGCATAAAATCGTCAAATTTAATTAAATTTAACTAATATTGTATGGCTTGAGATGATGCAGAGCTTATTACAAATGGCCATCGACATTCATATCATTAATATTAACTAAAAATAATTGCTAAATTGGGAAATGGATTGAAGGAAATGGAGACAATTTATACTCATTTACAAAGAAAAGAAACTATTTGCTAACTAGTCACATTTGGGTTGGTCTCACACTGTTGGAACAACACAAAAAACAGAAATTAAACATTGTTAAAATTTTATATAAATTTCCAATTAATTTTTAAGAGTTGACCTTATTAAATCTTATCTAAGAACAGTTTTACAGAGTTATTATAAATTTTCTGAGAAAATCCATAGATTTAAGACCATATAATCACTATAATTAGTTTGTTCAAACAAATTACTATAGTTATATAATAGAATCAGTATTAAATGTTAAGCGAACTTTAATTTATATTTTAATATGAAACAAAAATTTGCTTTTTAATCCGTACTATGTAATACACATTCAAATTTTATGCTAAATAATTTTCATTTTAATGAAACTTCTGCATCATGTACAGTGAATATTTCAATATTAAACGGTCATTTCCGAAAAATCTCATTTAAATGCCATATTTACAACTTTTTCCACCATTTTTTTTTGTATTCTCTCTATATATAGTGCTGGTAACAAAATTATTAATGACATTGCATTTTTCACTCAATTCTTATTAAAGATCCCGAGGAATAAAATTTTCACGGTTTAAAATGTACAATTTTTCATCTTTCGAAAAATCTACGTGATTTTTCTTAATGTCTAGTATTACAAATTTCCGTTGAATTCGAATATAATATAAAAACACCATTGTTCTGACCTGTAGTGATCAAAAAGAGAGACTTAATCTTTCAAGGAATTCATCTACCTGCTCTTTTTTAATATACGAACAAGAAGAAGGCCTTCCATACACACACAAGACGAAGGAATTTCGTTACAGGTAGAAAGATGCTTTAATAATAAAGTTCATCATTTAAAAGACATCACCAATAAATGGTTTTTATGTCACGTTTAAGAGAGAAGAAAAAACCAAACAGAAAACAATAAAATCAATATTATAAGATGGAAAAAACGTTAAAAAAAACATGTAAAACGAACAATTCTTTTCACATCCACGGCCAAAAACCTGCTCTCCTGTTGGGGTAAATGATATCCCCCTCTGTCTTATAATGTGTTATAAAGCTTACAAAAAGGTGAACTGATATTAGGTTTCTTGCTGGAGACTTTAGGGTGTTAGTCTAAGTAGGCGGTAAAGCATGTGGTGGCCAGATCTTGTTTTTACCTCAGCCAGGTATAAAGTTTCTTCACCAAGGTATATTATATACATTATTGGTCGTTGTTAAAGATGGGAACAACAAATTTGTATAATTTTCTAATAACAATATAACGATCGTATCTGTGTGATTTATATTTGAGAAAAAATATCGATTTTTTTTCCTTCAAATGTTATAAAAAAGGCGGACTATGATGTATCGGTTTTATGGACCGGATGTTGGTCTCAAGAAGTCACATGTTTGTTGTATAAGTGGACGGAATTAATATTTAACTGTCACATATCAAAAGTGGCAATTAGTAGTTTTTGAAAGCCACTCCAAGAAAACCATTTTCAATGTTTTTCTCTTCTGGAAAATTGATTATTTTCTGGAATCTTATTTTTATCGGTGATTCCGTTGATGGGATAGCATTGAAGCGAATGATTTTTTTTCTCTGGTATTGTTTAACTTCACAAGAATATCAATTCAATGTTATACAGAAAAGAAGTTTACTAAAGTATAAAGTTACAGGAAGCTAGTACTATCCCTTGGAAAATAAATCCCTTCTAGAATCTACTTTTGGAAGACCTTAACCATATATTTCCTAACTTCTTATACTATCCTAGTGATTATTATTCGAGCTAAGAAAATTTCTTATCTCTATACCTGAAGAGACGACGTTTTCAGTTTGAATAAATTTAGATGATGAAAGACACACCTGACATACAAATTACAATTAATTTAATTAATATAATGAGCTATTAATATTTTCATAAAAAAAAACATGCCTACAGGAAGCAAACGATGTCTATACATATAATGTTAATGAAAGGACAAATATTTTGCTTTTACATTAAATTTTAATTCATTCCTACTAATTACAAAACACACAATTTCATCGTAGAACTTTTCCAAACGAATTAAAGGGCCAACAGTTTTATGTAGTGTTGAAAATGGCAACAAAAAAATACCATAATGTGACTGACAACACATAACGATTAGAATTAATTATATGGCAGGTAAAAAAAATTTATTATTATATGAAAATATAAATGTATTTGTACTAGTATGGTGTAGTATTTCTCACGCATTTTACTTTGTTGTCTGCGCTATCAACATTTACATTTTTTTGCCCACAACATAGAAGACGTTTCTTTCTTTGCCGTCACCATCATCAACAACAGTCAGTCGTCGGGTGTGCAGTGGCGTGGAAAACGGAAAGGGCACAGACTTCTATATATGTATACACATACAATTATAAGCACTTAACTTTATTCTACTAATATTGTTAGGTTGTTTAGGGTAACCGTACTTTGTTCAAATGGTGGCCCCATTCAAAAACCTAAATAAGCGCCCATTGTGTGTTTGTCCTCTCATGGCTCGTAATAAAATTTTTGTTGAAATTTCCATTTTTTATTGTCTCATCGAAATATAACCACAAAGCTCAATGATTTATCATGCTGGAAAAAGCTTTTTGACAAAAATTCACCATATTTTTCAGTTGAATGGAAAGTAACATCTTTAATTTATATATTATACGAATTATATAAGAAAGCACAAACACAAAAACCGTATAAAAATTCTTTTAATGATGTTATTTAAATAATAATTTGATTAGACAATGTTTTTGTTCATATAAAAGCTTTGAATACAGTTATTATTAATAATCTTATATTCAAATGTTGAATAAAAAAACGTATTGTATGGTAAAATGGTATATTATAACTTTTTTATGCCAAAGTACCTATATAGTGATTTTATTATGAAAAAATATATACCTGTGTAGTAAATCAATTATCGTGTTGTATTTGAAATTTTATTGAAAATTCAATTAATTTTACTCTACTAGCATACATAACATTAAATAATATAATTACATTATATTGCATTTTGAAATTCATGAGCCACATTTAATATTTAAAAAGTGCTACCATTAAAATTGTATCCAGTTTTTATTTCAGTCGGGAGATTATGTGAATATATGCAAATTTTGTTTTCATGTGACCTTTTAGATTTCCCTAGAAAAAGCGAATATGTGTACAAAAAATATTAGCAAAATAGTGCCAGTTCTTTTCTATAATGCTTGTAGACATATTCATGACTTTTTTTTCAGTACTATTTCTGAATTAATTTAGTACTGCAGTTAATTTAAAGTCATGTTGTACCTTTTTATTGCTCCAAAACACTTTCAAAAACGGTGTAATTAATAACTTTCCTTATTAAATAAACATCAACATGTTAAACCGAAAATTTTTGCAAAACAAATACGTGTGTCATACAACCGGAAAAAAAATCTAGATATGCAAATTTATAGATAATATTCAAGGAAAATTATAGAGAAATAATAATTTGTATTAAAGTAACCAACAGTACACTGAATTTTTTTGTGTTTGAAAATAATAATCACTCATTTATACAGATTACAGTAATAGGTACATTATTTTAACAAAATTATGCTACAAAATTTCCTATATCAAAGTTGTCCTGTTTGTGTGATTCATTTATGAAAATTTTTAACAAAACAATATTTTTTAATGAAATTTTTTTTAAATACTACCTCGTTGGGTTTCACCCTTCGTTGATCGGTTTTAATATAATTTAAATGTTATATACGCATTTAACTGTAAATTTGTGACTGATTTTAATTTTAAATAATACTCTCAATAAATTTAAGTGCAATTAAATATGGGCGAATATAACTCATAAATAGATTGAGTTTTCAATTATTAGTGAGATTTTGGCAATTTTTGTCAATTGCTTGTGACATCACAAAAGCAACTTGTGATTTCAAGTCGTGGTGGAAGAAGTACGACACCAATTCTCAATTAACAGATGATTTGTGTGAATTTTTAATAAATACCTAATGTTTTCAGCTTTAACAAAGTTCGTTGTAATAAAAATTTGAAAACTTTGCGTAATATAGAACGGTAATCCGTCGAATTTTATGTGAGTGGTATATTTTTAATTGGAAATAACGTATTAACATATTATGAAAAAGGAATTAGGTGTACATATTGATAACTAGGTACATACATATATATGTATTTGTATATAAAATTTTTAATTAAAACATATGAACAAAATTGTAAAGCATTTTCAATTAATCCGTTTATACTAAAATAGCATTTTCATGTTTTATATTTGTTTTTTCAAAATATAATTCAATCTTTTCGTATTATAAACGAAAATAAATTTTATTAAAATGGTTTTACCGTGTACATATATGTATAATACGAAATATATATTTATATTTACATTTCGTGTTATTTAAATGAAAATTGTTGGTGAAATTTTATGTTAAATAACACCCCTTTAATGAACAAACAACGCATTTTCACCAAAATACTCTGATTATCACTCGGTTAATGCAAAATTGCTGGTGTCGGATTTATAATATGCGTTAAGAAAACCGTACATAGTTTAGAGTTGACATTTTTCACCATTACTCTCCGGTTAATGATGGAAATTTGCGGGATCCAATGGCGCACAGTACCTAACATGGCTGGTATGCAATTTCCGACAGGAACCAGGTGTATTCAAACAGTAATAATTTGTATGAAAAACATCATGGGATTCAACACAGTATTGTTTATTACGTGTATGCACATTCGTCCATTAATTTCTCTTGTTATACATACACATTACGTTTATTTATACGTGCGGATGTTCATAATAATTTCATAGGAGGCGCTTTTACGACTACAATATCAAATTTCAAAATGTAAACGACATCTTTACGAGAAAAAATCAACAAACATTTTGTTATAATTATACTCGTATCTAAGAAATGAATTCAATTAAATGGTATAAGCAAAAAAAATACAGTTTTACGCCCTCAAACCAAATAACAAACTTTTACCAAAAACTTTTCAAACTTTCCAAAACATTTAACTAACTTGTTCCACTTTGCACGTATATAAAAATAGTTTCACCCTGGGTGACATTGAAGTCGTCGAGGGTTGTTTTGCCTCGTTAGATACTCACCTGAAACAAAAAGAAAAGAAACATCATTAGCAACAAAATTTCAATTAGAAAATAAATTATATAGAAAAAAAAATATCCTTGCAGATTTTGCCGTGATAAAAACTTGCTTTCTAATCATTTATACTGTCATCTTGTAATAATGCGGGTATAAACCTTGTATTACTTTTAAATAATCAATAACAGGCTAAACTGTTGAATAATTTTATAACAAAATAACATGGTATTACCTAACATCCACCTAAAGGTATTAAAATACAACGTATTTTTTTGGTAAGTAAACGATCGTTAAGACAAATAAAGAGCCATAAAGATATTCCAAGTTTGATAAAGTAAATAATAATTTTGTTAGTAGACTGTTATTCATCATCATGAACACATAAAGTTTATAGTGTGTGTGTTATTCCAGGAACAGAGTGAATTATAATAATGTTGATGTAGGAGTTATGTTAAGATGTAAGAGTTAAAGACCTTCAACTTGATAGAATGTGATAAAATTGTTAAGTCGGTTATTGTAGTCATTTTTTATGTATTATTGGTTGCATAAAAGCTCAATTTAGTCATGAATAAAACCCTGTACATTGTTTGGAATTGACCGTTTTCAGAAAATTTAAAAAAATGTCTTAATCCGAAATTTTCGAAAACTGCAGCCGCCGTCTCCATTAAATGAACAAACCGCAAATGAAATATATAACAAGAACTGACAAATTGGGTCCACTTACATTAACAAACAGGAACACAATTGTTGATCAATGACCAGAAGGAAATTTTGACTGAACATTAAATGAGAGTATCGGAAAACGATAATGGCACCAAACTACCCGTTACGCATTTTAAATCGACTGATTTTTATTATTATAGTGCACAAGGGCTATTAAAGAAACGGAACCAGCTGAAAACACTTAAATTTTCCCTTTTTTTTTGTAGCAATGTTTCTTTATTTTGGCAAAATTTATTGAATCAGACATACATATATGCATATATATAAGTTATACACAAGTGAGTGTAAATAAACTTTCAACACATTTTCTTGTAATAATAATTCTGCAACAACACAATGAAATTACATCAGTATATAAGTATTTCTTAAGCGGGAATACAATTTTTTTTCAAATACTTATACATATAGGTACATAAAATATATAAATCCTTTCTGGGTCATTAAATAAAAGTCAGTAATTTCAAATGCTTTTATTTACTTGAAAAAGTTGTATGACTAGAGTGGAAACTATTCTCTCATCTACTCTTTTAAATACATTGAAACTCATATCTTGTTATATTATTATGCAATTTGTACACTTTTTTTAAATGTATGCTAATAGTATTATATGAAGAGAGACCTTTATTGGTGAGGGAGTGACTTTCAAAGAGAAAGTGGATCATTTTAAGATTATAATATAAAATCTATATGATTGTTTTGCTACTTTTGCTTTTAAATGATGACGATATTATGTGTAGGAATCGCATAAGACTTGATAGTATTGCAAAATTCATATATAATATATAACATTTATACACGTTCCACATATTATTAACTATATCAATATAATATTTGCTAATAAATGTGTATAAATTATGCATGTAATTTTATCGTGTATTAACGATCAATGTCAAATAATGCAATCAGATTCAATTTTTTCGGGTGCTGGCTTTTGAAATGTATGTTTTTAGACCGTGTAAAGCGTAAATAAATTTGTTACGAAAATAAATTTATTAATAAAATGTTTACGATTCTGTTTTTCATTAATTTTAGCCATCATCATCATCATCATGCAGTGTTCAGAGATGTTTATCTCTTTCAAAGGCTCTTTTTTAATAAAAGTCATCTTTAATATTAAAATTACAAAAATCAACAACGAATTCATTGAATTTGCTTTCAAAATACACATTGAAATTCAACAATTAATCTTTTTTTGTCCAAAAAAAAAAATTATAATTTAGTGACAATTGAATAAAAAAAAAACATAACAGGGGATACAATTAATTACAATGCGAGATGGCATTG
Organism: Oryzaephilus surinamensis; assembly: GCA_004796505.1. NCBI lineage: Eukaryota > Metazoa > Arthropoda > Insecta > Coleoptera > Silvanidae > Oryzaephilus > Oryzaephilus surinamensis. The sequence goes on from SSSI01010593.1 coordinate 36,434, forward strand.
AACTGGCAATGAACTGATAGAAAAATTAATGACCTCCAGGCAACAAAGAGATGAAATGTTTCACTACAACAATATAGTGTAATAAAGTTAATATACAGAAGTAAACGTATGGTTATAATGTGTGTGTGGTAAAGTAAAGTTTTGTGGCCGGTATTGGCTTCAAGTAATTTATTTAAGGTGAAACATGGCCGACCTCATAAAGATAATGTCATCAGTATATATATAACACATATATAGTAAAACGTTTTTCCTATGAAGAGGAAAAATGCTATTGAATTGTGTTCAACATGTGGGCTGTTCAATGTCGTTTTTATTTAATGATTGAATAAAATGTTTGATAAAAACAACCACAAAATTATATATTGCACCAACCTATTATAGCACATTTTGGACAATAACAATTTTTCGACATTAATTTCAATACAACTGTGAAAATTATTTCATGTGGGTGTGGTGTAATAGAATACAAAAAAGACACACACACAAATAATATTGTTCTAATTGCCTTCCATCACGATACATAATTTTATATTATAGTATTAGTAGCGATTGTTACAAGTGTTTTTACCAGACATTATAATGTCATCTGGTATATACCGTAAATTAAATGATTGGCACATGAACTGTACAACAACACACTATTTCCATAAATTATTTTTGATTTACATCAACTGACATGAATTTATTATAATAATGTTCAGACATTCAGATCTGGTTGCATGCATCTCTAATTCTTATATTTATTAAAATGAAATAGAAATTGTTGAAGATGGTGGAAAAAAGACACTTTTGTTCACTATGATACATATATGTGATTAGTTATACATATACGTATATTCACTCGTGTATATTGTATAATAGTATTGTAGTGAATTAGTTATGAACTACAATGTGACACAATAGAATACCGTTGAACCGCGTGGGCTTAATAATATGACAACACCTTCGTTATGTTTGATACGAAAATGTTACAATATCATGAAAATGGATATACCTTACCCATTTACATGGGTTACCGACTAAGTGCTACAATTAATTATATATGTAATTCAAGAATATTATTTATACATAATATAGAATACAGCGCAGCTTTTTCATTCAAAAACTGAATTAATGAAATAAAGCTCTCTTTTCTATTTCTTTGTTTTTATAATTATGTCCATTGTAATCATTTTTAAATTAAAATTTTAACTAAAGCACAATCTTCAAAGTGAATACTCGATTAATACTTTCAGTATGTCAATTTCATAAAATCACATATTTTTTTGTATAAAATTAAAATCGTATATATATCATTGTACACAATACAAAAGAAACACGAAACAATCATTTAAATTTTCGAAAAAAAAAACGCGCCAAAAACAATGGGAATTAAAATAATTTTATTAGTACCAATTCGTATTTGGTAACTAAATTCGCATATGCGTATATTCCAACAATGGTTTTCCGTTTTGAAGCTTTTCTTTTGTTCAACAAAATATAAAATAACAATTTAATGTTGTTTTAGTCATGGTACAGTGAGGAAATTATCTCAGATATTTAAATTAACATTTAAAACTATTATTTTGTTTGATGTGCAATAAAATGTTTTGATTACATTTGATCTGGATCTTTATATGCATATATACATGTATATGACGGAAGATGATTATAAAACCGTCATCTGACTTGTATTATTTATCTAAGAACATAAGTTGGGTGCATCGATTCAGTCGTCGAGGGTAGTGGAGCGTGGATCTTTCTTTGTCAGTTTGTATTCAACGAGTACCGGAAGTTGGATACTTTATTTCCGGCCTCGACCTTATAACGCCACAATCATAGTTGTGTCTGTTTCAATTTTATACTTTATATATGTTAAAAACACATTTTTTCAACAGCTGTTAAGGCGTGGATACACATAACGTTCGTATATAACAATAAATTACTACTATTATGTATGTAAATGGATTAATTACTTTAGGACGGTTGCATTTTTTAATGGAGAAAATATATTTTTGTTATTATATGAAAAAAAATATATATTAGAACTGTCCCTGTGTGTGGCAAACAGCTGTCCTGGTAAATTTTTTTGAGGGAAAAAGTTCTAATTATACAATTACAGTTTTTATTAACTCTAAAAAGCCGGTATTTTTATAATAATGGCAAAAAAATGGAATTTGACTAACTTTTCATTATTTTAAATAAATTGTAATTAGTTTTACTGTTATGACTCCATTTTTTTTGGTAGGATTTTCGTAAAATTCACGGATCTCTTCACTGATTCACAAATTTTCACATACAATTTTTAAAACTATAAATCTATATGACATCATCACATTTGATTAGTAACTTAATATTGTTCAAAATGTTAAACAGAACATTAGTGTGTCATTATTATTTTTATATCGTGTTATTTCCGAGGTTCAAGGCAGTTTTTTGACATTTATCATTTAAAATAAAATCCGTTTTTTCGCATAGTCGTGTTAGCGAATTTAAATTAATTGCTAATTAGAAAAAGTCCATGTGAAAAACCGGTAAAGAATACAATATTTGGTGAAGGCGCCAATTTCCATTTATTTAATAAAGTTTAAACAAAACCAAAGTTGAGAAAAAAAAAACCGTTGATGCACAAATAAATGAGTAATTATTGAAAAGTTCATCAATGACGTTTACAATTTCGTTTAAATAATCGTCACACATAATAAATTGTTAATAATTGCGCATTATTGGGAAAATTATAATTAATATGATGAATAGAGCGAAATCTAGGTATAGATACATAATTACTATTATTAATATTATATAGATAGGGGATGATTGTATATTCTGAATAATTGTCAAATATTTTAATTAACATTTTGAATTTTTGATATAGTTATTCAAATTACATACAAACACGTGGTTACCTTTTATATAAGAAAAAAGCTTGTATAAAATGTCGCTTATCATAAAAACAAAATTATACAAAAATCAACCAAAAATCTTGCAAGTTTTTCACAAAATACGTAACATTCTAGACACAAAATTTAACATAACACACAATGTCAGAACTTCAGAATCAGAACTTGATACCGGCACTAACTATGTGAACGAAACGAATATCTGGTTCTTGTGGATCTGTATTGTTTCCTATGCATATTACGCAAGTGTGCGCGTAATTCGTCGAGTGAAAGTCTATACCTTGATTACTGTTGCATAAACTTATTATCGTATACGATCACAGAGTATTTAGAAGTTCTCTAAGACACACATTTCTTTCTCACTCCACACACACACGAAATTCTCTACAAGATAGTGAATTGTTGAACAAACACAGACACCACTTCTAGTACTTATCAGGAGGTTAACTATTCAACTGAGTTGAGACTTGACCGTCAAGTATAGGCAAGCAGGCAGCAGTCGCTGTCGTCTTCTCGTCCATGTCGATGAAATATAAAAACGGTTATAATATTGCTGGATAAAAGCAGCAAACCAAGTCGCGGCGCGCCAACATTGATGATTTCACACTTGACCAATTCAATATATTGCATTGTTTACCAGTACAAATTTTTATGTAATATTTTATTGGTCCAATGGAATTGAATGGTGTATTATTAAAATCAAACAACTTCAATTACATGTACAAACGGACATCTGCTTGCCTTGCATTTTTTTCTCTCTTTCTCGTATTCGTCCATTCGTTTCTTTCGAGCGTGTTATAGCAATCTGGTGAAGGACTAAAGTTGTGACGATTTTAATTGATTCGAGAAAGTTATTTCATTTCTGGATTATCTGGGAGACGGTTAATTCTTTAACAAGAAATCCTAATGTCTTACGAAGTATTATTAATTAAAACGAAAATTTGTATAGCTGATTTTTTTTCACTTTCCGACTTTTTCGATTCTGTGCGTTCTGTTTGCATTCCATTTTGGAGGGAAACTGAAAAAAAGCGTGTTCGCGAATTATCCGTTTGCAAATACGTGTGAGTAGGTTTTTTTTTTCATCGAAAATTTCCATCGATTGTGCTGAAATCCTGCCGTTGCATTAGTGATACCTTGCAAATTCCCCATTATCGTGTCTGCCAGACACACAATTCAATAAAAAGTAATTTTCCACAGTCTATTGTTATTCGTGCATATAAAAGATAAAAATACAGAAAAAAATATACATGTAATCATCAATATTTGAAACACTTTCAAAACAACGATTGTTAATCCTTCCACATAAATGCGTCACCACTGAAATATGTAAAATTAAAATGACCAAAGAGACTTTTTGTTGTTTATGGAATGGAAGGTCAAGTCTAGTCTGGCCAGAGTGTATTTTTAATATAGCCGAGAAGAGAAATGAATTGAAAAGGATACACACACATACACACACACACACACACACACACAGTAGATCTAATTTCAGAAAAGACGGACACAAAAAATGCATCAATAATTTTAAGGTCAACACAAACGGTTGGATTTATATTTTTCTAGATAATATATTTAGTAATTATGCAAATTGAAAAAAACACGTGCTCGCTTGATTACTAAGCAAATTAATAATTCTACGTAAGAATATAATTATTGTATTAGAAATTATTCGCAGTATTTTCGTGAAAAGTGCACTCTGGAGTTTCGGTGCCAAAAAAAAGTGCAAGTTAAGGTGCTGTGCTTGATTGATGGCCTAGAGAAAAGAAAAGGCCGTTTTGCGGCCTTGATCGCTTTCGGTTATGTTTGTCTCGTATATATTATAGTATTAATAGTGTCCACTGAACCAATGAGTGTGGCCTAGATTGACATTACGACATACTTAATGTACGAAATGACGTTTACAATTTAACTTAGATTTCATAAAAATATTAAAAAGCGTAGGTGTAAATTGTAACAATTTATAATACACTTTTTTTTGTAAAAAAATAAACAGACATAAATCATAAGAGTGTAAAAAAGCCGTTTCTTTTGTTTGTTTTAATAGAAAACACCACCCGAATAAAATAAAATGATATTATAAATTATTGTTATGAATGGTGTTTTTTTCATTTGGATTTGTTGCGACAGCATCTGATTTTCCATTGTTTAAACATATAAAACATGCATGTAACGAAATAAAATTTGTATATATCCGAATATTCACTCGGAACTGGACCGAAATAATCGCATATTTTAGGAGGTTTTTCAAAAATGCTGCTTTTAATCGATTGTCAAAGCATAAATCATTTACACACCAACAAAATTTACGATTTTTCAAAATTCCCGCTTTTTTCAGTACTCTGTTAAATGAATAAATACTGTAATAATAATTAGCCAATTTTACATCATACGAATTTTATGCATACCCTAAATTCTTAGTTACATTTCAATAATTATAAGTAATATAAACATTATAATTATTAAAGTTATTTATCTTATATTCTAATTCAAATTTCTATTATAAATAAGAACAAAGTCAAGTAAGAATTCATACATTAATGTGTAATAAATGTACACATATGTACATTCAAATATTCATTATCTGCAAACAGGTAAAGCACATTTTAATCAACTTGCATATATAATTATAATAAATTCAATTAATTATACATTCAAAATATTTTAATAAATATGAATATACTGTCATTGAATTTGTAACTACATATATTATGCAGATAGTAATTTAACTGAAATAATATTTTGTGCTAAATAAAATCAATGGTCTATTATATTATATTTTCCCTCTAGGTTATTTTCGCAAACTTACACTTTTTTCTTTTCTCTCCTACCCAAACATAATGAAGAAATAACAATAACTGGATTATTATACTATATTAGCTAATAATGTAAATGCCATTCCATTGTTGGTAATTTTTAAAGAAAAAAAACCGAATATTTTTTTCCATCTACACCTTGTAACACTTTATTAAAAGGGTGTAAAAAATATTGTGCATAATGCTAATGGTACTGATTCTGTAAAGATATGAATGTAATTTAACTAACATCATTAATTTTAATGGCAATAAAGTGTACTAATGCCTTATACCCTAATTTATTTCATTAATAAGTCATTACGAACGTTGACTGGTAAAAATATTGTCGTTTCAGTGCCAAAACCCTTTCAAAGTACACACACACATTTATATTTTTTATAGTGATGTGAATTTTAATGGTTCGTTTATTTAAAGTTATCCGGAAAAAAGCTTTCCACATTTGATTACTTAGGAAAGTAAGCGAAATATATTGTAATTAATCAACCATAACAAAACGAGATATTATTTATATGTATGTATATGGTACAAGAAATCATGTGTAGGTAAAATCGTAAGTATTTTAAATAAAAACAATCATTCCAATTAATTTTAATAAAAATTTCAATGACTATATAGATAGCAAACAATTTACGATAATTACAATATAGTCAGTTCCACACTCTATAATAATATCAAGTCAAATTAGTGCTGACCCTGTTCACTTAAAATAAATTAAAACTAATAAAAAATTCACTGTACAATATCAAAAAAAAAAATGAGAAAAGCCCCTATGAAATTACAAAAAAACTGTCATCAAATTAAAGACATTCTTTTATTTACCATGTTTTTTTTTATTAGTTTGTTAACCGATATTTATCGGCACCATAAAGAATAATATTTTTATGATTTTATTCAAAACATAAACGGTTATTACGTTATTAGTAATATCATGCATCAATTTAGTGTTTTATTCTTTCAATAAATTACTCAGCATTGTTTTGCATTTATTTATAATCAATAAGACGAAATGGCTGCTCCGTATAGTTTTTTTTATAAATAAAAATTACCTTCGGTTTTTCAACGATAAAAACTTATTTAACAATACCCATTTCCAAACATTATCAAGGAAGTGAAATCACAGCCGAGAATGTCTCTATAAGTATTATTATTATGAAACTGATACTACCTACTTTATTTCAAGGTTTTAAATAAAATCCATTAAAAAATTCAATATTTGATTAAATAGAGAACAAAAAATAACAACGAAAATATAACGTAATCATAATTAATTGAACAATAAGTTAAATATTTTGGCAGTTATTGATTGCAATTCGTGTCCAAAAACCATAAAATTATTTAAAATCAATATTAATATTTATTA
>SSSI01010594.1:0-31009 GCA_004796505.1 Oryzaephilus surinamensis
AATCAGTTAAAAAATACTTCTACAAATAAAGGTAAAGCATACTCATCTATAGTTTGAATATAGGACTATGTTTAGAGCAAAATACCACTACCATTTAGTAATTATTAATCCTCTGTTTTTGTACTAGAAACTTGTTAAAATAGTTTTCCTTAATACATTTATAGTTATATAATAACTTTCAATTGGATATATATAATGTTGACTTAAAAGTAAAAAGCATTAATTCAAAAAAAAAGTCTTTCAGCTTTTCAGAATTTTAGTTTATTTTATTTGTATCTATTTAAATCATAACACTGTTATGATCACTGTTGCGCAATAATACATAACGTATACGCAAACAATATTTAATTTTTGGTTTAAATTAATACTTACAAATAAAATATACTAAAATTTTTAATAAGTTAATAACTGAAAGACTTTCTGATTGATTTATGCTTTTTACATATAAGACCACAACATTGTTTTCTAATAAAAAGGTAAAATAAGAATTAAACAATCTTAAAAAAAGAAATTTAGTTACACAAAAAGAATACACATACTCCTTAAGCTAAAATGTGACTAACCGCTACCGCGCTGCCGCTCAAATAGCTCCCCAGTTCCCCCACCCTTTAAAATGTCCTTTTTTGTTAGATTTTAATACGTTTTAACCTTGGTTTTAACTAAACGTATGGAAATAGCAACTACTTGTAGTGGTAAATATAACTAGTTATCAGATATTAACAATTATTTCTTTTTGAAGATGTATATTTAAAGAAAATAACCATTTTTTTGCAAATATAAACTGTTTGTAGTGGTAAACTGAACTATTTTTTTGATTAATAACAGTTAATAGACATTTACTGTCTAACAATACTTATTGTAATGGTAAAATTAACAATGAGATTCAACTTTTTTGTAGTGATAATTGTAATTAATTGTAATATTAAGTGTAGCCCAATGTATTTATTATTGATACTCATAGAAACATAACTAATACAAAAGTAAAAAAAAATTGGATATATTTTTTTCGGTGTATTCAACTTTGTTAATTTAAGTGGAGCTTTTAGTTCAATTACCGCCTCGCCCTCTCTTATTTCTCTCCCCATCATTGGTAAAGTTTGTTTTATTATCCAATAACCGCAAATATACGAATAAGTAACGTAAATTGGTAATCAAAACTTTTATGTGCATTAAGAGAGCAGTTAATTCCAAGACAAATTAAATCACAATTAAATACATTGTATAACAACGCTTATCTATAATTGCTATTGATAAGCGAAAAAAGAAATCAATTAACTTAAACAGATCCAAGTTTACCAAGTTATATATAAAACAAAACGAGGGTGTTGTAGTTATATTATACATGTATATTGTGTAGCGCGATCAAAAAGATAAAGCCTTTTAGTTCATTTGTTATACAATTCCTCACGTAACCCTTATAATCCTGAAAATTAATTACAAAATACTGAACAATGGGTATAAAAACATCAGTATCAGTATACTAAATCTTAGGTTATTTAATTTTGAAAAAAGTAACTTAAATAAACAAATCGAGCGGACTTTCTCATATTTGTAGGATTTCTCGGTTATTATTTGGGGTAATAAAACATTAAAAATCTATAAAATATTATAAAATTTGTCTTTATTATCTAGCCGATTTCTAGTTATAATCGAAGATCTCCAAAATACTAATTCAAGAAGTCCCGCATTTCATCCTTGTAAATTTTATGAAAATGATTTGATTATTCCATAATTAATGTAGTTCCTGTCATATTTAACAAAATTTGCACCTATAAAAAATTATTTGAAGCCTTTATCTTAATTAACAGAAACATTGAAGTGTAATTAAATTAATAAGTACTAACCCTAAATTAATTTTATCGTTCATTATTTTTTTACAAACACTTCACTTTACTTAAATTTATTTTTTAGGTATTATTTGATATTAAAATCAGACACCAATAAGAAAAAATAAATATATTTGTTATAAATAATTTCATTTGTAAAATTAAATAATTTGTTCTAAAAAGCTCAAAATAAAAAAATGATTATTAAAGTCTTTAATACCTACTTAGTTTATTAGCAGAAAAATGTTATAAAAAAAAGATCAAACTCAAAACAATAATAAAATTTAAGTTAATATTCTTTTAATTTCCTAAAAATAATGCAATCATAATTATAATATTAACAATGGCAAATTGATTTGTTTAAATAAATTTATTTAAACTAAACTTATCTACCTACATATTTTAAATCGTTTTGATGTTTTCACTAAACACTAACACTTAATCCTCATATAATTCACAATAATGAAAAAATTTAAAATTAAATATTGGATACATGCGTAACATAATGGGAAGTATACATAATTTCATAATTATGTTAAATGGACTTCTTATTTATTAATTTACTTATTATTTATAGTTTATTTTAATTTACATAATTAGTAAAAAACCAATTTAATGTTTAAAACCGATCAACTAAGTATTTAAAAAAAAATAATACTAAAAACAAATATGTATATTAATTACAGAGCATGCCTCTCTAAACGCGTCCACTAGATAACTAAATACGAGTAATAATGTATTAATATTAATTAAAGAATATTGCAACATCAAATATAAATGACAATTTATGAAAATGTTTACACTATTTTAAAAACAATGTTCTATTTCACAGAGAATTGAAATTCGCCTGTACAAATGCCTTAGCCGGAAAAAAATTCACACAAGAAATTGGCGTTGACAAAGTGGACAAATCATTAGTAGCAAATTTTGAAATACTTAATTTAGTTCCCGAACGTAGTATCATTCGAGAAAATAATGAATACTATTCCAACAATAAAACTGAAACAGGTAAATATTGTGTTAATATTGTGCAAACGCCATACAATAGGGTGTATTTTTGAACAATTTAGAAGCACCTCCAATAGTTACGTCCGTTTCCAATGTTAAATGGAAACGGGTTGGTTTGGTATCTGGTCGATCAGTACGTTTGGACACAATTATATGGCCTGGAGGTGATCTTTCTGTGGCCGCTGTGTCGACACGTGCACGTACAGTGTTCCGTGTTGTAACGGCATTATCACCACCCTTTGTCATGGAGAGTGAATTAGACGAGGATGGACAGTGTCTCAGGGGTAAATCCAAATTTAATTAATGCTATGTGAAATTGAAATATTACTTTAATTTCCAAAATTATTAGTTTTATTTTTATGATATATTATTTAACATGGAAAAGTTTTGTACAATTTTCAATTTGAGTATTTTCCCAAAAGCCAAATACTGAGGATTTTATTAAATCTGTTAGTTTAATTTACTGCAAAAATTCTCAACTGACATATGTGGTTAAACTCTACACTGGCATATATAACTGGGTTGTTGTTTAAAATTTGTACATTTTGTTGATAATTAATGTATTTGGAACTAAAAGGGGAATTTTCAGTATGGCTGTTGTTGTAGATAGGTATGCCATCAATCTCCGTTGGTCCCATAGTCGTCTCGTTATGGCACAATTAATATAGTGTCACATCGAGAAAGCTTGCAAAAGGTGCAAGCTCTCATCAGTCACAGTCGTTCCCTTTTCTGTTACAGGTCTTCCATGTCATCGAGTTCTGACGTCAGATAAGGATAATTTAACGCTTGTGTTCAATGAAATGCAACGTCTAGAAGAGGAAGAACAAGATGAAGATGAAGAACAGTACACGTCCGATTATAAACAATTTGCCAATGATTATCCTGATAATGACATCGATGAAGACAGGTTTTTTCCATTTCAAAAATTCAAATATCGCACAAATTGTTGTTATGGTTTATCAATGGATTTATTAGAAAATATTGCTCAAGAATTAGAATTTGATTTTCGTTTATATATAGTTGCTGATGGTATGTTTGGTTCTAAATTTGTCGCAAAACGAAATAAACGTGACGTCGGAAAAAAGTTTTTAAGTTATAGGTAAAAAAATCTTTATAATTTTAATGAAAGCGTACATTTAGTTATTTTCGTATATAGATTTAAGGAAGAATCAGGTAAAATGAACAGAAACAATGAATTTGACGACGAAATGAATGTAAAATGGAATGGTATCGTCGGTGATTTAGTATCAGGAGCGGCACACATGTCTTTCGCCCCTTTAAGCGTATCAAGCAGCCGTAGCGAAGTAATTGACTTCAGCGCACCATATTTCTTCAGTGGAGTGTCTTTTTTAGCAGCACCTCAACAAAAATCCGAAATACCTTTAATGGCATTCCTATTACCTTTTTCTCCTGAATTATGGATTGCTATTTTTACTAGTTTAAATATTACAGCTATTGCAGTTGCTATTTACGAATGGCTATCACCATTTGGATTGAATCCGTGGGGCAGACAACGATCAAAAAACTTCAGTATGAGTTCAGCATTGTGGGTGATGTGGGGATTGCTTTGTGGCCATTTAGTCGCTTTCAAAGCACCAAAAAGTTGGCCTAACAAGTTTTTAATCAATGTATGGGGTGGATTTTCTGTGATTTTTGTTGCTAGTTACACAGCTAACATTGCAGCTCTTATAGCTGGCCTATTTTTCCATAATACAGTCAGTAATTATCATGATCGAAGTGTAAGCAGTTTGATTTTTCTATTCTATTTTGGAAAAGATTTACATATAAATGTATTTTACGTGTTATTGTAGTTATTAAGTCAGAAAGTTGGAGCACCTCGATCATCTGCCGCCGAATATTATGTGCAAAAAGCGAATTCATTGTTATGGCAACACATGCACAAATACGCTATCGAGAATATACAGGAAGGAGTAGATCGACTGCGAAATGGATCCCTAGATATATTAATTGGCGATACGCCAATTCTAGACTATTATAGGGCGACGGACCATGGTTGCAAACTACAAAAAATTGGCGACAGCATCAATGAAGATACGTATGCTATTGGAATGACTAAAGGTTTTCCTTTGAAGGTGTGCTCATAAATAAATTCTCGACTTGTCTATATAATTTTTTTTTTTTGGATGAAATATGGCTAGGAATTTTTTACTTTACCTTTTTTCATATAAATATTCATAAATTTATTCCAGGATAGTATATCTGCAGTAATAGCAAAATATTCAAGTAATGGCTATATGGACATCTTGCAGGAAAAATGGTACGGTGGTTTGCCTTGTTTTAAACTGGCAACCGATATTGCCCAGCCTCGTCCTTTAGGCGTCGCTGCCGTCACAGGTGTATTTATATTATTAGGCGTTGGTATTGCATTGGGCCTGCTCATTTTACTCGTAGAACATTTGTTCTTCCGTTATACTTTACCTATTTTACGTGATAAACCCAAGGGTTCCATTTGGCGTAGCCGAAATATCATGTTCTTTAGTCAGGTAGGGCTTTTGAATATAAACAAGCTGATGGTGTATACATATAAAATATTTTTACAGCCATACTATAAATGATACTAATATTTATTATTATGTTTTCTTTCAGAAACTTTATCGGTTTATTAACTGTGTGGAGTTGGTATCACCTCATCATGCAGCTCGTGAACTTGTGCACACCATAAGACAAGGCCAGATAACTAGTTTATTTCAAAAGAGCATTAAAAGGGTTCGTAAATGTTCCGTTTCAGTTATAGAAAAAAAATTATTACAATATCTAGATGTTAGATTAGTTGGTGGTGTAAAGCTGTATATAAAAAATTTTTTGTCGACATTGTCCTTGATGTTACTTGTTTCAGAAGGAACACGAACAGCGTAGACGTAGAAAAAGCAAAGCACAATTTTTTGAAATGATACAGGAAATACGAAGGTATGCTTGAAACAATGTTTGTTGAAAATTAATGCATAGATTAACACAAGATATCTTAAAGCACAATTCGCAGGCAACAGCAAGAAGACCGTGAACCACAGTTGGAATCTGTTACGGAAGTTGAATCCGAATATCAATTATCCCCCGAGGAAAAACGTTCTAAACTTAGTCCAAGTATAATAAGACGCACCTTTTTACGATCTAGCCCTAAAGCGGACAATTCCACTAAAGCTAAATCGCCTACAACATATTTCAATAAGCAATTATTTTCACCGAGAGCAAAAACTAAAGCGAAAAGTTCAACAGCGTTAAATGTGCGCCGTTTTAGTACAGACAGTGTTTTTAATACACCACACACTTTAGATCATAGCACATTAGTAGGTCGAAGATTAAGTAAAGATGCGTCAGCTTTCCTATCAAGCAGTCCACCGGATATAAACAGTCGTCGATCAAGTTATTTGGATATAATTAGTTCTGGAAATAAATTAGGTGGCAAAAGTCCAATATTGTCTATTGAAAATATATCGGATTGTAGTTCGAAATTATCCGAACCGTTAAGAAAATTGTCCGATTCAGAAAGTATTGGGAAAAAATTGGCAACTCTACCAAAATATAAAGAGCCGATTGATAGACATAAATTACTGCAGCCCCAATACAGTTTAACTTTAGGTAAAAGTGATGAAACATTAATGAAATCATCAACATCGAATCCTGTATCAGGAGCAAGAAGTTTTAACAATGTGTCAGATGATTCAAATGAAAAGAAAAATAATTTGTCAGATGATGAAATAGCGAGACGTAATAAACAAACAATAGAACAGTTACAAGTACATTTAACCAATAAACTCAAACCCTCTAACAAAAAAGACAATAAAAACACACACCCAACAAACCCCAATCCCCAAATTCGGATACAAGTAGAAGACACCGCCGAACCAATCCCCAAAAAACATCCACCATTGTCTCGTAAAAGTAAAACACGTCATCAGAGTTTAGGTGATGCAACAACAACAAATTCATCGACACCGGAACCAGCAAAACGAAATAAATTACCGCCAGAACATTCGAAATCGTTGGACAGTAATGCAAGACCAAAACCAAGAATTCAAGTAGAGGAATTACCGCCAGCTCCACCGCCGCCCAATTGTTCGCCAAGAAACTCGAACGGACGATCGCCTTTAGAACGACTGTCTAAAGATGAATTAGTCCTACTTTGGCGCAGTTCTGAATCGGAACTTCGAAGCCATTTATTGAAAGCAATAAGAGATAAAGAGGAGCCAAGTGATCCACCTTGAGACACGCTGTTGTAATATGTATTGGAATCAATTTGTCAGCGATATAAATGCATCATTTTCAATTTCATCATATGATCGTATTAACAACACAATTTTTGCAAAATGATTCGAATTATAAATACGTATATATTTCTCTCGTTCTACTCGTAAATACATTCTTACAACACATTATAAAATAATTTATAAAACACACATGTCGTTAATTCAGATTTGGGCACAAAATATAATAAATGAAGTTGCGATGCGTCTGAATTGAATAAACGGCCTTATATAATTTTGTAGAGTGATATGTATAAATAAAACACAAAGAAAAATGATTATTAATTATTATTACAAAAATCGACCACTAAATGTTATTAGAAGCCTTTATCTTTGGAGGTTTATATACCTCACCGCCTTTTGACTTAGGACTGGTTCTTGTAGTATTATTGTAATAAAAAAAAGTATAAAATTGTAACAGTCATCAAAGTTATTATTTCGTTTTATAACTTAAAACTGAAAGTTATATTGTCAAATTATTATAAAAAGTTTAAAAACATATAAAATACTTTTGAACGAATGAAAAGATTAAGTACTTGTAATAATCAAATTACATATTATGTTTTCAAATATAATATACTGCCAATTATCTTTAGAAATTTTAAGTAGAAAGGTGATATTAAAGTCTTATGCAACAGAAAAAAATGTTTTAACACTATATAGCCGTAAAATTGGCTGAAATAGATTTTTAGAAGAAAGAAATAGTAATTATTGTTGTTATTTAAGGACAGAGACAGTATTACATTAAATTTTATTAAAAATAATAATAACGAACTTTAAAAAACTCGTGGTTAATTTTTACTTAACGGCTGTGTATAATTTAATATTAATATCAATATATTTTATGAAAAGTTAAGAATGAAACATTTTAAAATTAAAAATTTCAAAATTGCATATCTGTTAATTTTTGAAATTTGTCCTTTAATGTAACACTGTCACATTTATTAAAGGTCAATTTTAAACAAAATATCTCCGTCTATATTTATTAGAATATAAGTATCTTCTCTATCCTATTGTTGATATTTTAAAGTTTATTGGAATTGAATGATATAATTTTAAAGAAATAATAGTTACCAATATTATAAATGAAATAAAAATAATTATATAACTATAATAAATACCATATGACTTGTGATGTTAATAGAAAAATTATATAAATAAAGTAAACAATTTGTTTAAAATATTTTCATAATAAAAGATGTAGAGAATTTGTATAATATCAAAATATAAAAGTAAATATATTGGAATTGTGTGCATGATGTTTAAAATAACATACAATATAGTTATGTATAAGTATTTAAAAATGTTTTAAACAAATTTGATCTTATATAGGTATTGTAAATACTGTAAATAGAATCTCTAGAAAATAAATAAAAAAATTTGTAAATTATAGTTAATTTAAACAAAAGAGAAATCTTTATTGTTAAATAAATAATATAATGAATCTAGACATACACGTTTTATTTACATATAAATATTTTCATAAATATAATTAATAATGGGAAGTTTTTAAGAAAAATCCCGTTAAATTATTAAATTTTTATTGTAATCCATACACATATACAATTGTTTTCTTTAACAAATGTGCTTTGTGTACTTTTCAATACAAAAAAGTTTATATTTACAATAAATGGAAGCACTTATTAAACAAATCGCATTTTGTGAGCAAGATCGTATTTTTTACAAATTTGAAAAATCTCCAACACGTTCTTCACACTTAGGATAGAAAATATTTATTATTAGAATATTTAATTAACAGTTAAAAATGCGATTTTCTTAACAAGAGCAAATTTATTGATTAAAGAATCAAAACTGAATGATTGTAACATAATATAAAGTTCAATTTTAATTTGAAATTAGTATAAAGAAAATGAAAAATAATTACCACAATACTGACAACTTCACAAATTGTTTTTCTAATTATTTAAATTGGTCAATGTGCTTAACAATTCGAAATCGTATTGCTTTATCTTACCACATTTAAAGCACTACCCCCAAATAATTTCTGATCTACAACTATTGCAGTGTTTTTCTACTGATTGGAATTGGAGGGCACTTGTTCATTTACGAATTTTTTTACTACAGACTGTTTTTTGTCATTACGGGGTATAAAGGAAAATGGCAATACAATTTCAAAACAGTCTTTTGGAATGATGTGTTACGTCTTCACAAATAAATAACATTTAACTAGATATAACCGATATAACATATTTTGTTCTTTTTTACGAATTTAAGTGTTTCTTTTTCTTAGTGATCATTTATATAATATAATTTCTAATTTTTATTTTTAACATTTATTAATAATATATAATCTATCTTAATATGATTTCATTTTTGTTTTAATCAATTCCTTAAAATTCATAATCTGTTCAGTTTTTTTTTTCACAAATTATCGATTTGTCTAATACGTACCCAAAACTTATTAGAAATACGTTTGAAAGCTTTTAAATTTCAATTTTGTTATTTTAATGAAATCATTATTATTATAATAACATATTTTTAACTAGTAATAAAATTTTTATAAATTATAACCAATATGTTTTAAATTTATTTTCAATAGAACTTCTTTTATCAAAATTTATGAATTAGCTTCAATAATTAAATTTATAGTTTAATACAAGTTTAAATAACTTTATAAATATAGTAAGAAGATAAATGTTATTACATATACGTAAAATTATTCTATAAATATATTGATTGCATGGAACTTTAGAAATAATGAATAATTTTCTTTGAAAGGAAGACAACAGAATATAAAAATATGGTCCCTAAACATAAAACTCAAAACAGATTCTTTTAAATATAATTTCTGGCTTACAATCCAAATAATATTAAATATCTAAATAATTAAAAGGTGCTCATAAGATATACAAAGGACGTGTTGATATATAATTTTTTTGTTGGTAAATCACATGAATATCAATTCTAAAGTTACACATAAGGTTGTCTGCATCATTTTTGTCTTAAATTTTTTACTATACATTTACAAAAATAGGTCAAACTACAATTTTCTATAGTTCATTTTATTAAAATGTATTTTTCTCCTGTATTATTTTTATTTTCTCACAAATAGAGGCCTACTATTCGATGAAATATATAAATTTTTTCTATTTAATGTAAATTTTTCCACATTCTCACTGATCGTATAAATTGTTGATATTTTCAAACCATTTTTGTTCGGTACAATTTTAAAATTTGATCTATTATTTGTAAATTGATTGATATAATATGCACCCTGTTGTTGTTGTTGATGATGTTGTAATAATAATGGCCGTTTTTGCGAATCTGACCTGTTCGATCTATTAAAAAAATTAACCATATGTTTAGGTGTTGATAAACGTATAGAAAGAGGTCGTTTAGTGGATGAAAACGGAGCTTTGCCATGCAAGAAAGCCAATTCATTTTTACGTCTTTTCAAAGCATTATTATAAACATTTGTATCTTTGGTGTTGCTTTTATTAAAATTGTTGTAATAATACTGTAGAATGCTGCCAGAATTAACATTTTTCTTGTTTTGTTTGTTTGCAAAATTATTATTATTTTGTATGGTAATAGAAGGATTCGGATTTGGGTAATATAATTTCTTTAATGTGTTTTGCTGTTGCAAGCAAGTACATGTAAGAGTTGTTGTTTGTGTTGCCGTTTCGCCACGATGTCACACTTCCTGTAAAAATTTCACAGGACAAACACCTTGACGATTATCACCAGAACGAATCATCACCATTCCGTCCAATTCTTCTCCAATTTGGATCACAATTTGGTCCCGCAATAACATTAAACCATTATCGCCGTCAGAGACTTGAAGATTGTGTGTTACCTGGAATTCGATATACGTTTTAAGACCACAACCATCTGGTGTATTAACATTTATGGTAAGCACCTGTAATGGTTTCTCGCCCGATGACAACTTTGACACGTATTTGGATGGAAAGAAACCCACTTTCCCAAGACATTTACCTTTCCACCAATCTGGATCAGATGTATCTATTACTGTCACTTTGTAACCGGCTTTCAAGTCTAATTCATCTTGATGGCGTGACTTGAAATTATATAAAACTACGTACAAATTGGTTGGTAATAAGCGATGGGATTTCTACATTGTTATAAAATTAATTAAAAATGGAAATATTTCAATTTTAATAATATACTTTTCCACCCACTGGACTGGGACATGGAGAAGTGCTTGCTGATGATGGACTTTTTTCATTATCATCAGGTAATTCAACTGAAGACATTCGAATATTTTTAGCAGATAATAAACGTCTATTGTGTACAGGACTGGATGGAGCTGCATAAAAATTTATGTCATTCGTTTTGCATTTAAACTATTCACAGACATCATAAAATTATATAAATTGCTTGTAAAATTGTTAGTAGTAAATAACAATATTTGAATATAATTGTTAGTACAATACATTTTTTACGTAATATGAATTTTAAAAAGAAGTAATAAACATGCATTACGTGTATAGAGCAAGTAGGAGGAACGGTAAATATTTGAACAAGAAAAAATATTGATCAGAATTTTTATATACGAATATGTGTGAAAAAAATATGCATCTCTGCGTTAAAGGCGTCCTTATAATGTCTTCAAAGAAAATAAAAATCGCTTTTATTTGAAATTTCAAAACAAATTATATTATTGCTTCCAAATGTACGGTTTCTGTGTTTATTTATATCATTGTTTGTGTTATAATATGAATAACATCTTGTTTTGTCAGCGAGAAACTTTGTGTTGTTCTGTAAAAAAATATATCTAGTAAAACTTTCTTGACTTTCTGAATTATTATTTGTGTTATAGTAATTTTATAAACTAATCAAAAGGCGAAAAAAAATTACATATTTACTATTATTCAAATTTGATTTGTTTTTTATTGGTTAATCAAAAATGAATCAAGATTAAAGACATTAAGGTACTTTAAAGATAAGTGGCAGAATCTTATCGTTGTATTAAATGAACTGAATTTTGTAATTTAACTTTACTGAACAAAGTTTTAATTATATAAAGATGCTCCCAATACTAAAATCTTATCATATTGCTTATAATCAATAAAATAAATAAAATTTGTACAAAATTTGGTGCCACCATCTGTTTTTGGCACATTAAATGAAAACAATTTCTTTTCCTTGAACGAAATATTTTTCAGCATGTGTTGCTAAGTTTATTTCCTGTTATGATCAATATTTCTTTTACGTGCTAAAAGATATTAATAATTCCTCCCACCGTACTCTATTATTATTTACGTTTGATAGGCCGAAAATGGGCAATTTAAAATTACAATTAGATATTAAACAAAAAATATGCAAAGTGCATACTTGAGTTGACTTTGAGGTCGGTCCTAGTTACGTGGCCGGAAACGGACCTGGCAGGAAGGAAAACTGTGAAAAAGCATGCATTAAACAAATGTAATAACCACTTAAATGTGATGTTATATTTTCATATATTTACAAAATAAGGGGACACAGAAAATGAAAGAGAGGAGCGGTGTGTGGATGGTAATAAACACTGAAAAAAGTTTGTACATAATTTAGTAGAGAAAATTGTGCTGAAGCGTGCTATTAAAGTGGTATTATGAAAAAAAGATATCATTTAAGTGAAATAAGGATAAAAAATTTTTGTACAACAAAAAAATAAAATTAAATTTTTACTAGGTCAGCATACACTGAATTCTGGACGACGAACTCTGGTTGGAATGGGGATCACTAGCTGCATTGGCACCGTGATGCTTGCGACGCTGGACGTGCTCCGTACTTTCCGGAGAGTCCAACGACAAACTCTTCATACGTAGATTCAATTTTTGACGGCGTGGCGAATGGGGTGCTAGTGGAAAAGTTTTTCATTCAATAAAATTTATTTTACAAATAACTACATAGACTTTTTTAAAGGGTTTTGTGTTACAACAGGGATTTGGTTAGATATTGCGTTAGTTTTCTTTTTTCAATCATAAATTTATTCAATACTTCTTCAATAATTCTATCACACACATACTTCTAGCATGCATGTGAAATAATATGGTTAGTTGGTGTAGTTTTTTTTTTTGTATAAGGGCTCTAATTTTATTTATGAGAATGAAGATTTCTTTGAAACATGTTTTATAAAAGTATGTTCGAATTCACTCCCATAAACATTTTTTTTATTTCTAATATATCTATTGACATTCTTTTTTGCTGTAACTACAATTCTGTGGTCTTTTAAACAATTTCGTTGTCTAAAATACAGACCGACATGGTTGTTTCCAAAGAAAGGACAAAATGACACAGCACTGGCTGAAGACTTCATGCGTGATCCTAACAAGAACATTTAAAAAAGAACACATTGTACTTTCTACAAACAACAGTTATTTAACATCAATTAACATTTAATAACACTAATACATGTCTGGGTGATGAGTTGTTTTCAAGCAAAAACTAAATGTATGTTATAATGTAAAACGGCTTTTTGTTAAGGGTACACAATCTGTTAATATGAATTTATATACAATGATGATGGGATTTATGGTGTGATGAAATGAGGGACAATTTTATGGAAAATTCGTCTCTGGGGGATAAAACTATTCCCAAAAATTAAAATAAAATGTATACCCATGTTAATTGTATAATGAAATTTTAGTAGTAAAATCAAAATCGTTAGATTCAAATCACATCACTCTCATTACGAAACTTACGAAAATTCGAGCATCAATTAAGAAATAATAAAACTGATGTAATTTACGTGTATTTTATATATTTTTTTATCACAGTTGTTTGTGGTGTAACAATTTAAAAAAAAATGTGGTATAGGGTTGATTTAAAAAATACATTTTGAGCAAAATAGAAACAACGAAAATGAACAAAAAGAAAATTAAATAAAGAGATACTCGAATATAGTTTTTTCACTTGTATTCACAAAATTGTTTGGATTTATTTTTTTTGTTTATTAACATGTTTTTTAAGTGGGTTCGATGGTTTTCCTTTTGAAGGTGAGGACGATGGAGGGGTTGGGGGTTCTAAATCAAGGCCGTTTCCATTATTAGGGCCTAGACATAAGGGCTGCCCAAATGGACGAGTGCCGGAAGCATCTTGTGAATTTCGTTCTGAAATTTCAATTAGTAGAAATATTTTTCTTCTAATTATTGTAGGTAGAAAAATAATGAGAATGAGAATCACATTTTTCATAAAAGATAAAAGCTTATTAAATTACATTAAATTACAGAAAAAAAAGTTGTCAGTAAAAGTTTGCAATTTCGAGTAAGGACAGTTTTAATTGAGAAACTTGAAAAAATTGTTTAACGAAGCAAATAAGCTTTCATCAATTGGAAATTATTATTGATTCTCGTGTAAATTTAAAAAAAAAGAAAAAATATCTTTGAAAAGCTTATTGTTATTGATTTAAAATTTATTTTGTAAATGGTTTTATTTTTTGTTTTACTCTTTCGCTCCATCTCCCATTCATTAGACGAAAACCTGTTAAAATTACAGTTTAGTACAACGAAAATTCTACTATAAAAAATTGAAATTATCATAATACGTATATTAATTATTATATTACACCTTAAACCAAATTAATAGTCAAATGCAAGAATTAGTATTTACACAATTTTATCGTGCTTAAATTATTAATAAAAATATCTACTAAACAGACAGGTAATAATTTGTGGTGAATGAAAAATTAATCTTGAAAGCTACAAATACTATATGTACTTCAATTATTTATTTTCCTTTATTTTTTAAAAAATATTTACAAATATACAGAAAATCATCGTATATCGAATCAGTAAATAAAAGGGAAACTTTGTGTAAATACTTTTTTTCAAAAAGAAACAAATCAAAAGGAAAAATAAAAAAGAGCGTTCGAGTAAAACAAAAATCTACTGTAAGCCAAATTGCAATTTACGAAAAAAAAAAACAAAAATATGTATATAGAGATGGATATTTTATGATATAAAAAATTGTAAGAGAGTTAAATTTTGCATTTTGAACGTAATTTGAAAATACAATAGAATAATAAAAATCTGAAGAAAAAGAGAAAATGTTTTAATATCAGTTAATAATTGCAAATGTTGAAAGGAAACAATTGTGGCAAAATATATACACGAGAAAAGGATTAAGGATTTTCCAGAGAAAGGCGGACTAAAAAAGCGACAACATATTTTTGTTCACAGCATGTAACCATATCTAAGTTTAGATTAAATCTATTTATGTGTATAAGCAGTGGAAATAAATCTATTATATAGAACAAATAATGAAAATGGGTAGTAAAACATATATAAAATATTATATGCACACGAAATATAGAGTTCTTAAAACACATTTTTTAAGAAAACTCGATATTTCTACAATGAATGAAATTATAATAAATTAGAATGAAAAGCGCGTTAAAGCAGACTAATTGGACCGACAAACAAATAATACACTCATACATATATATAAAACAAATGTACAATAGACTAATTAGCCAAAAAAAAAGAAAATGATCTTGAAAAGAAAACGGAAAACAGCAACAGCGTTGCGTACTTTCAGGTAGGGAGATGGAGCGATGACCAGGTGATCCATGACGAGATCGCGATCCGAAACCTGTTAGGCTTTTCATTCCAGCAAAAAGTCGACGCCTCATTGAGGTAGATTCAGTACCCAATGGTGGTCCTTGTGTGTGTCTGCGGTCTAAGATTGTTTTTTCTATATATAATTTCGTTATATAATATATTATTAGACATATTTTATGTTTTTCTTTTAAAAAATTTGAAACGCTGACTGAAAATTTAATTAAAACAATTTTTAAACTAATTACGTAACAAAAACACTTTTAATTTTTTTCTCTGGTTGTTTAAAGTGCTTTTGTAGTTGGGGAGGAAAATAAATTGTCTTATTAAAAAAAAGAGCTTCAAACACCACAAAAATTCTGCCTAATTTAATTAAGGCAATATGTTTTATTTCAAGCCGATGAGTAATGATTTGCTTAAAGCTGTTAGACAAACATTCAAAAATACTTACCTACAACAATATAAATTTAACGGTCGTTTTTTTTTATTATTATTAAAATGTGTTTTATATTCCGCAATGTAAATTATAATTGATTTAAAAATTTATGTACAATATAATAATAAGAACGCTTTTAGTCCCCCAGATGGTGTGAGAAAGGAGAAAGGAGCAACAACTAAAAAATTGAGTAGAATAATTTCATCAGAGTCAAGAAAATGGGAAAAACGTGTCTATTGTATAAATAATAAACACCATGCAGAGAAAATGAGAACAGTATACAAGAAACAGAAATCAACTACTTTGTAGCCGGAAAATTTAATAAATCTGTGTGTTGGTTTATTTTTTTTTTTTTGTATTATAATTTCAATTTTCATTAAAGCCGCTATGGTCATAATAATTTATGACAAACCTGAACTGGTGGAACACGGTGCTGGATTTATAACAGCTAATGTAGAACCGGGAATCGGTTGAGGTGGTGGACCTCTACGATTAAGACTTTGGCCCGAACTGCCCGAGCTGCCCGGATTCGATCCACCAGCTAATGCCCCACGGTCCACTGTTATGCCCGGTGTTGGGCCAGAGTCGATGTTAACGCGTAGTTTGCTGTTTGATATCTCGGTGGCTTGTTTCAATACTTGATAAATTTGATCCACTTCCGTACATTCTGGGAAATTTCTTTTTTTACTAATTCATCAATCCATAATAATACATTTGAATTGTATTTATAGACATTTTGGGACTCATTTACTCGTATAATACGAATATGCTTCCTTTTATTTATAGATTTAACACATATAAATTTTTCTTTATGAACATTGCATAAAAGCAAAGATGATTTTTATGTTATTATGATGTTGATTGAGATCTGTCTAATTTCCTTTTCATAATATTTTTATTACTGTAATATACATCTGTTCAGTAGTGTGTAATAAATAATGTTAAAAGTGATCAAATACTCCCGATTATTATTGTATTTGAAAGAACCCGTTTATTATGCCAAATTTTCTTTCAAACGAAAAAAAAAAAGACAAAGAAATATAAACGGTTGTATTAAATTTCATTTTTAATATCGTTTATTATGTTGGAATGGAACAGATCTCTAATAATACAGGATGATAAAACAAAGAAAGCAAAAATATTATTAAAAATAAAAACAAAATTGAAAACACCTCCAGAGCATGTCTTTTATGTACCTATAACAGCATTTTGAGGTGGGTACAGACGATTGTTGTTCCTGAACGAAAGTTGTCGATTTATTGTTGGCATAGAATACACTTCAGCTATTCCTATATAGTTATCAGAAAAGTATAGAAAAATAGTTTGAATGAAAGGAACAAAATAAAATTAAAGAGGATAAAAAATCATTTAATGCATTTACCCCCAAAATCGCATAAAAAACAAAAACGTTTAAAAAGAACTTACTTTCCTCCTCGACTGTAGTTTCTGGAACTCGTGTTTCGATTTCTGATGTGGATTTTTGTCGACGTAAAAGGCGTGCTTTTGTTTGGCATTTTGACGCCTTATCTTGGCAATCCAAATGCACGTTCATTTTACATATTCTACATTTCAGACCTTGTCTGGTATGGCCTGAAAAACAATTCAATTATATAGTACTCGCATATATGGGCGCTGAAACACCTTCAAGTAGTCACACACGCAAATATATGTAAGGTTTGTATGTTAAATTGAATTTTGCACAAGTGTTTGTTGGCACTCAGACAATTTTTATTGTATTAGGGGATGTTTTTCGCTGTTTTGAAACTGTATAGGTGCCTTATAAATGCCGTAAAACATTGAATTTAAAATGTGTGTTCGATGGGAAAACCTACATAAATAAATAAAAAGAGCACACGCAGTTTGCCTACCTCTTAGCACTTGTGAACAAACATCGCAAGGTGTTATTTTCTTGTATGTGTATTCTTGGAAATTGTGAGCATCTGGATCACCCTTAAGCAATTCTCGTGTAGCTGCTGCACCATTTTTCCTAAAGGGAAATTCGATTATAAATATGAGATATATATGCATATATTCAACAACAAGAAAAATAAAACGAAAAATATATCATTTATGTATTATCATAATACTATTTCTCGAAAATATTCGAAAGAAAACAGTTTTTAGAAACAAAAACAACCACTATATAGAAATATATACTTGTGGGAAAAATAATATTTCCTACATATGCATATTTCACTAAAAACTATGGGTTTTTATCTAAAACTTTCTATAATACAAAATATTTTTCTTTGATACTGTATTTAAACTTTTGTATATAAATCGTAAAAAAATTATATAAAAGAATAACAAAAAAGTGAGTTCTACATAAAATAATGGCTTTTCCAATTGCTGTTTGATTTTATTGTTAAATAGTACGGGAAAAAATGGAAACTTTTCTATTTTAAACTTTTAACGACATCTCACAAACTCAAAAACAATTTGAAAGTGTGCTAGACAAAAAAAGTTTTATTTACTTATGTTTACAATCACAGATTTATAGTTTATCCCTGATAAGTGTAATCTTGATTGTAAGACCAACCTTTCATAAAATCGATTCGACTATTTTTTGTTTCTTTGACTGTTTCTTTCAACACAGAATTTTATATTGTATATACAGAGTAACAATTAGAAGCCATTTTCATTATTTGTGTAGGTAAAAATATTTATACAACATGTCAAAAAGCTTTTTATAAACAAAATACATTTAAATATAAAACATACGTACTGTAATAGTAGTAGTATACAGGGTGTTCAGCTAAGAAAAATGCAAACCATAAATGAAAAGGAGTGCTTGTAATGATAAAATAAACTATTAAAAGAAAAATTTTAAGTGATAAAGTAAATTTGATCAATTCATAAAACTTTTATTATGATAATATCATTTTATCGTTGGTTATCAAAACAGAATTCTCTAAAAATAAATGCTCAAATAAAATTTTACATTTTGGTACTGAAATTAAAAAAAAAATGAAAATTTTTCAATTACTTGTTTCCGTTCTCGGTCATAATCTACCGATGATATCCTTTTAATATTGAGTTTGTGTCAACTTGCACTTGTTATAATAGAAAATCAAACAAAAGCAATTTTCTATCTATAAAATCAATTTTGTTTCGGTTTACTGAAAAATCTCGTCTCAATTTCTAATATCATCATATATATACTGACCTAAAAAATGATTTGTTTGACAAAAAAAAAGAAGAAATTGAATCAGAAGATTTTATTCACCGTATAGAAAAATTTCGTTCATGGTTCGTGATGATAGAAGCAATAAACAGGAAGCAAAAATAACGAAAAAAAAAATGATAACAAAAAATAAATGTAACTTTTCGTGAAGGAAAAGCATATATAATAAGAAAATGTGAACGACAAATAGTGGGATATTTGGGCTACATAAGTGGGCGATACATCATTACCTCATCGCAATTATCGTTGATACTGCATGGTACATTTGGTTTTTTCTGTATTTAATAAAAATATTACATCAATAATGACAATCATCAAACCATAAAGACAATAAGTAGGTAAACTACTATACAAAAACATTTATATAATTAAAAACACACATTTTACAAATAATAGCTAAAATGTATGTTCATGTTTTGGATTTTGTTTATAGTTCTAAATTGTAATCAAAAAATAAAGATTAGACGAAAAACTTTTTGTTAACTTAATAATACACTTATATAGTACAAGAAAAACTTTTGCCATCTTATATGTACATGAATTAATAATTTTAATTAAATTTTACATAAGCACTTTTATTTATTAATTTTACTCACTTTTCTGCTTCTGGTGGGGGTGTTTTTAAACTTTTGAAAGCTTTTAGCCATTTATTCTTCATACTTGCAGTTGAACCAGATGACATTTTACGATCGCGAACCGTATCACCTTCTAGTTTACTAGTAAATAGTTCTTTCTGAAACAAATAAAAAAGAAACACGTGCAACAACAATTAATTCTGAGATAATGTTAAATCTTTCAAATTAAAAAGAACTCTTACAAACTCGACATCAGTATGTTCAAAATGTTCATTATATAAAATAAAAAACAACAAAGTATTCAATTCTCTTAAAGAAAAATTCATTGTTCTCTTTATTGTGTAGCAAATCTCGCCTTAAGGCTAAAAAGCTAATTTAATAGTCTATTAGTAGGTTCTTTTTTTCGTAATCGCATTAGGGGCCGCTTTTTTCGTGTAAAAGATAAATACAAATTTAAATTGTAATGGCCAAATTTTTTTTATAAAAATAATAGGAGTATATGTTTATTATAGGTCGAAATATGTTTGTAAGGTAAATTTGTAACACAAACAAAAATTGTTAAATGGCAAAGATAAATGGTTTGGTAAACAAATTTTTCACAATTTACTTGTTAATTAACGTTTGTTTACTTTTACCTGTAAATGCATTATTGACTTATCATTGAAATACTTTATATAACGTTATACACGGCTTCTTGTACTTTAAAACACTTTTGTAAAATTGGAATTGACTCAATTACGATGTTATTTTAATAAAATCGATAAATACAATTAAGCAAGTTCATAAAATAAATAGAAAAACTGCATTTCCCGGAAAAATTAACGTTTATATAAGCTTACCAGATGAGCTTTCAACGTAAACCAACCCATATCTTCTTACACGAATTTAATTTATTTAGTACACAAAAGAAAATTAAATATCGCGCTTTTATTGACTAAAAAATATAAAAAAATATTGTCGTTCACTATTATTTAATCGCTTTTAACAAATAACACAATTGGATACAATAATTTATCACATACGAATAGGAAATGAATGTATCACAGCATACAAATCTCGAACGTTAATAAATAATTATACGATTTTATTAGGAAAATTAGAGGAAAAATTATTTTTTTCACAATGCGGTTACACGTACAATCAGGACAACGTTGTATTGATAATCCTGTTTCTGCGCAATAAACTCTGTGCGCATTTACCCAAAAAAGCTCCGACTGAAACCGAAACGTGAAAGCTCACTCCAATGTGGATAAAGGCGGTGAAAAACGAATATAGTGTAGAATTCATTTTTTGAAAAACGTAAATATCCCACAAAATGCAAATAACATGATGGTATTATTTAAAATTTATAAAATAATACTTGAATTTGTTCGTTGTTTGAAAGACGTTATCAAACCGTATATTCTTCAACCCGGATTAACTGAATTTGATGTAAATCTGAAAATGGTTAATTTAATATTGAGAACAATAAGATTTTACATGTGTGGGGAGCTTTATTGCGACAATTCATGCGAATTTTGTTGTTTTATGTTTATCTACTAATTAAATTTCAATTCATGGTCTAAAGAATGCATTTGGTTATTGTTTCAGAAATTATCATTGTACTTATTAACCATACATATATACACTACATATATATTCATTTTAGTTATTTTGTGCTTTATTTAAGCACATATCATAAATTCCAATTACAAGTAAAGCAGCTAGAAAGGAAAAACTTACTTCAGCATCACTTGTTTTTATTCAACTGTAGTAGAAAAAGAAGTTTATAAAATATATGGTCTAATCTAAGGTACATAAATATAAAATGATACGTGCATATAAATATGAATATAAAATTCTTTTTAAGATCAGACCAAAATATATTATATATAGTAGTTGAACCCAAAATAAATAAAATATGTATAGAGAATATTGTTAAGCAAATTTTTATTTTAAATAAGATTACATCTTGCGTTAAATTTATTGTCATGCTGAAAACATGCGAAAAAATATGTTAAAGGAAATTTATTATACTATATGTATAAAAGTCTACTGTCAAAGTGATAAAGTAGTGAAAAATTATGAGGGAAATATAAACAAGAAAAATAAATATGAAAAACACACATACATATACGCAACATCCATAAAAAAATATATAAAAAAGTTTCAATTCAAGCATCTTACTTGGTGTAAGTTGAAATTAGGGTCTTTAACTTATATATTCACTATATTATTTAAAGAGAAATAATAACTAGGTATATGTAGTCGAAAAATTCAGACGCATAAATTTGTGATTCCATGAATTATTAACATAAATTTATGCATGAAATATATGCTGCTGTAAAATTTTCGAAAAAATTCTAATAAAAGTTAATTACCGTACTAATCATATTTCATCTAGGTACATTTCAAGTGTTTTCAATAAAAACTGACCAAAAAAATTCATAATAAATGAAATAAAAATGCTTTTGCTAACATGGAATTATTTCAACTTTAATGAAATGTGTAATGTTTTAAAAAATTTCTATGCAACATTAATTAAACTATACACGGAAAACTTTGTTGCGAAAATCTAATTACAAATTTTTCTTTACATTTGCATACAGAATCAGTCCCACAAGTATTCCACATTTGTTTGGAAAACAACTATATAATAGTTATACGTAAATATATACCAAATTATTTACAAACATAAAGAGACCCCGTAAATCAAAACAACACAGTAAATTTAATTAACGAAATGCTCAAGTGACTTACCTGCGCATTAATGGCACTCAAATGGATTTGGGCCACAGTTAAATCAAATCGCTTCATTGAAATATCCTCTTGTAATTCGTTTGCTTTATTATACAAAGACGCCTCAACAGACCGCTGTTGAATGCGTAACAGCGTATCCAAGGCGTCTTGTATTTGTCGTATTTGTGCGTCTAAATCGACAGCTTCCTTCTTCAAAGCATCATGTGACGGTTTCACTTGTACAGCCGACAGTCTATCAATCACCAATTCGTCCTTCAACGGGGGCGGTATATTATCATGCTACACACATTAATAATGCATTAATGCCAATAGAAAATGGAAAATAAATTGCATACATTTTGCAGTTCTTGGTGCGCTTCACCGTCCACCAGATCGGTGGGCGGTGGTGGCGGCTGTGGTGGTACGAAATTCCTTTTCAACACCAATCCTCTGCCAGGTGGCTGTGGCAATGATCTGGCTAAATGGATCAAGTCCGAAGTGCCAGATACAGACCGGCATTGATTCACTAAACCTTCATAACGTTTACATTGTTCCATAGCCTGAAATAAAAATATAAGAAAACGGTTTCGACATGTCAATATTTGTTTGCTATAATTGTAAATGATACATTTTCAGGGTCGTATGCTCGTCTCCAAATCAATTTTCTTCTTTTAGACAGTCTTAAAGTTTGTGGCATGAAAAATTTATTATTGGATGAACGAAACAAACAGTAAATAGTTGACAAATAAAATATTACGTTGTTTGATCGATAATCGTGTATAAAAGGTAAAGAACGGCATTATTTAAGAAATTATAAATTATATAATAAACTAAAATTTGAGAAATTTAATTATCTTGAAAGCAGCCGGATATTTACGACGAATAAATGTATTTTAGACTGTCTGTACTTAAAGAAAAATATTGGATAACATATATGAAACTTGAGTAAAAACAGTAAAAGAAAAACTAAAAGTTAGTGGTATACTAAAGAGAATTTTATTCTTATACATAAATATAAAGAAAGAGAATAAAAGACTTTAACATTAAATAAGCTTTAACTTTATGCGAAACGCTTCAATTATAAGTACTAAACGAGCAATATTTTGAAAAATATACATTTTTAAATAAAAATTTCTAAATTAAAATGATTGTCTTATTGATTAGGTATTCTTTAAACTGTACGGGTTTATTTAATAAATTTTCAGTTGAGTTCTAGATGAATACATTAATTCATGATTCAGCAAACGTTTGTGATAAGAACGTAAAAATTTCTAGCGATAAAAATTCTTTGTGATCTTTATTAAGCTGAAAAAGCTCAAGATTAATTCTTTTCTATCGAAAAAGATAATCTCTAGTAGGTATATTTCTTTTTATCCAATTCCACTTTAATAATACAAGTGTCTTTCAAAAATATTTTCTTTTTGTCCGTATTAAAGCACAAAATATCAATCTATGGATAAAAAAAGTGTATAAAATTTCTTGAATAACTTACTCTTGAAGAAACTACTTCTGCCCCTTGTAAAATAGATTCAGTTACAGTTGCACATAAATCCACATAAATTTCTTCCAATTCCTGAAACAGAAAATTTATACGTTTATCTACGAGTTGTACGTAGAAAATTCTACAAAGTTGGTAAAGTGTGAATTCATTCACAAGAATGTCAAAGAGTTAAATTTTAAGTAATTAATGAAAACACTTTTTTAACTTTTAAGTTAAATGTCATCACAAATGAAACAATTCTACCGTAAAATAAATGCATATTTTTAAATATAAAAATATTATATACAACGTCGTCATTCTTACAAGACAAACAAAGACAAATCCATATAAATGAAATCCGGTAAGTAATATAATAAATTACATACATATTTGAATCTGTAATGTATA
Source organism: Oryzaephilus surinamensis (assembly GCA_004796505.1). Classification (NCBI taxonomy): domain Eukaryota; kingdom Metazoa; phylum Arthropoda; class Insecta; order Coleoptera; family Silvanidae; genus Oryzaephilus; species Oryzaephilus surinamensis. Next base: position 24,417 of record SSSI01010594.1, read on the forward strand.
TACTAGTATACACATATTTTTCTTTTTATTTACTGAAAACAATGTTATAGATTGAGGTGAAATGTCTATATGCATTAAAAATGTTTTCTTCTTGTGTATAAGTCTTCCATCCCCTTTCGTGGAATTAATTATGCATTCTATTTGCAACTTAAAAATGCTTCTGCTAGCTGAATACCAAACAGAGAACAATCGCATATGTACACCTTTCATCAGAGTGAAACAAAAGCCCATTTTGATTTGCATGTAATAATTTTAGATTGTAGGTCTTTAGTTTAACAAACAAACTTTGTAATATATAAAGCCAAATAAAATCTTGTACGTATTTATGCGATCTTTAAATCAAATAAACAAACTTACAGGAAGTTAATAACCTCATCTGAAATTATATGAATCGGCCAATGTGTACCTAATAATTGAAGTTTATATGCTTCGATGGCTTAAATTGAATGAGTTCCATTTACATTTTACATCGTTTCCTGGGAAAGGCGTATACTACATGGATTGTATACATATATGTGGATACATATAGGGTATATATGCTAGCTAAAAGCTCACTTAAATGAATCAATTATTCAATTTTCAACAGTATATCCGCAAAATTCTATAATGTTCATATTTGCATTTGATATTGTTTCTTTGTGGCTATAGATTGCATATACATTTCCGAATCACATTTATTAAATTTTATTTAGAAAATATCAAATCCATATCAATACGTTACCAATTTTTATGCCCAATCAAAATAAATGAAAAACAATTTTTATTTACATAAAAAAATGTTCATTTTGTTGGCACACAATATTTTTTTACATTTCATATTAAAATGGACGTATATGTGTAAATTTTTTATTTAGCCCAGTAAATTTTCAATTCATCAGTTGTCAATAACAAGCTGTATTTATAGTACACAAAAAAGGATGATTGTTTGGTTTAAATCCTTCCAATACATGCAGAGTATTGGATTAAATTCGAATAAAATTGAATTGTTTCATGAAGACAAAAAACTTCACACTATTATTATTTTACCTGCAAAAGAGATGGTAAAGTTTCTTTTCCATATTCATCCAGCATACCATTTGTGGCATGCAATTGTTGAACGTAAGCATTATGTGCATTAAAATAACCACTTAACGTTTCCGTTGTTGGATTGGTCAAATATGATAAGTATGCATTCTTGTATTCTTGTCGACACTATATAAAGAATAAAAGGAAGAGTGGTAACGTTGAGAATTATATATATAATGTTATGTTCAAACCTTAACAAGCTTCTCTTCAGTTTTGGCTATAATTGTCTCGTAGCTTTCACGATGTGTGAAAACTTTTCGTGCTTGAATTTTCCTATGAAAAGATCGCTCTAAAAGAGGTCGAGACACTTGTCGGCCAAGTATTGAGGCAATGTCACCAAGTGCTTGAGAATCAATCTCAACTTCTTGCAGCAACGTTTCCCATGTGTGGAATAATGAACTGGGACACGCTGGTCTAATAATGATCGGAACCAAAAAAATAACACGTATTTTAGTAATTCATCCGCAAACACATTAATTACTTTTTTGTTTCAAGTGTTGGATGAACAATATTTAATGTTCAAGTTTGTTTAGAAAAGTTTTACGAGAACAAGATCAGACGCGTATAAAGGAAAAATCCTTTCGGGGACAAAAGTTAAATTTAATATTGTAGAGTCAATTAAAAAGTTTTACCTTTCTTTTCGAAGTTCGCCGTTTCGTTTACGAAAATTTGCCACCAACATTTGTAGCTCTTCGGCATGTTGTTCGTACATCTGACCCAGCTGTTGGGTGAAATCGGACACTATAATAAAAAGAAATTATTTTTTTATTAGAATATTACTAATCAAATGTTTAACAACATTCAATCAACTTTTAATCCTAGTTAATCACAAAACTTTATGCGACATTTACATTATAAATTGATTTTATGAACTTTTTATAACATGAAAAGCTTCTTTCAAAGATAAATTATGCAGATGGACATTATTTCATGTGTTATTAATAAGTAGAGTAGGATTTTAATACGAGTTTCACGTCTTCATTTATTTTATTTTTAAAAATTTTGTAAATCGTGATTCACGAACTTTTCACATTTTATTCTAAATCAAATAAATGTTTTCGAAAATAAATAATGTCTTATTTATACGTATTATAAAAATAAAATAAAGTACATATTTTTCTTCTAAGAAAAATCACACGTGACTTTTAGTTGAAAAGCTCTACCAACGTAAGAATTTAAAATAAATTTTATTTACAAATAGAAAAACTGGTTTTTGCCCTAATTTTTATTTGTAAATAAAAACCAGTCTAGTTTCTGACACATATTCTTTTACATCATGTGGATTTTTTTGTTTCAGGAAAAATACTATAATACGTAGAAATTATTTGAAAAGACTTGACTTTTTTTGTTTTGTTTTTACATATATTAAAAAATGAGTAAATTATAAAATTTCGTTCAGTTTGATGTATTAAAGTATGAGATTCCCATTGTGTGCAATAAATTTAAGTTGAACTCGTGAACAATATTATGTTTGTACTGAAAACCACTATATTCATAAATCCTTTCTCAACACATGATTGGAAATTCAACAAGTTGGATTTTGAATCATAGCCAGAAAAAAAATTGTAGGAAGAAAATAAAGCACATCGTTACATTCATTTCGTTTACTACTTTATTCTATATGAATTATCTGACTTGAATATTTGATTAGTTGTCTGAATCCCCAATCTATATGGCAGCAATAAAACAAAAACCAATTACGAGTAAAATTATGAACGATTCCACGCTTTGAACTTTGATCAATTTGGGAAAACTATATGTACTTGCAAGGTTTTAATAATTTGTGCGTTACATTTTTTTTGTTATTGATTAAATCACGAACTTTTGTATTAATTGTACTTTCACACATATAGCTACGCAAGTCATTAAATATTACATTGTTTTGATTGCGTGAACACAGCAATATTTGAAGCCAAAAAAAAATTAAATGTTCAGTACAATTTCGCTTATATAAATAGTACAAAAGTTGGCTTTCTTTTATCAAAATTCTTTAATAAAATATACGAATTTGTATGAAAATAACGTAGGAAAAGTATCTTGAAGCAATAAATGTTGGCATTTAATAATAATATCCCATCTGTAATATTATTAACACTATCGTAAAAATGAACAGTATGTCATAATCTCATAATTCGTTTTATGAGTCTGTTTCCTTTTTACGATATAACTAGTTCTAATTGGTCTATTTTTCCCACAGATTGATTAAAACCAAAGTTTTGATTACACAAAATCAATTAATGTTCGAATTCATTATAGTTATCAGAATTTTTCGATTCGTGTAAATGAAACCATCAAATTTATGGCAACATTAAATTTACCTATTCGACGTGTCAATTGTAGGTGAACTAATATTTTCCTCCACATAAATGCTGAATACATATCAGATTCAGCTGTTGGCATCAAGTTTTATTATAATTATTGGATTCGCTTTTTAATTTGCTCACCGAACGTATAGCATAAAAATAATTGCAATTAAATTAATATTTACGAATGCCTTTAAATTTAATGTAGGTAATAAATTTAAAGTAAATTTGCAGAAAACATAACACGCTTTAAAAATATTTAATAAAATCATTTAATGCGGAAAATGTATTATAAAAGCGGTAGTTTTTCCTCTCTTTTGTTATATTTAAATAAAGTATCATACTTTTTTATAAATAATTTATATATTATATTAACCAAGTTGGCAAATACACAAATCAAAAATACATTGGTCGATGTATATATTTATAAAAGTAGGTGCTGTATACTCTATTTATAAAATAAGGAAGGGAGCTTTTCAAATTAAATATTTTATATATGAGCCTTACGGATATTTCTGCAGATAACACATAAATCATCTAAAATTCAATAAAAATAAACAATTCTACAATTAGTTATTCTGTACTATAGTTAAATATATATTCATTTAAAAATTAGTTCCATTCTTTGAGCTTTTCTTGATGTTTTCTATTAAGTGCCACTTGAAATAACCAGACGAATTTTAATTAAACAAATCGATTCGGATTAAAATTTTTTTCTTTTTCTGTTTAAACACACAATTCCAGATGGTAGATACATATATATATATATTTATAATTGACGTTTTCTACAAATGAAGATAAATTCAATTTTTCTTTACGTCATTTACGCTCTATTTAACCGAAAGTCATACAGGTTTTAATTAAAATAACAAATTCACTTAAAACTTTCAAATATCATTTAATTTATTATTCATATACATAGGTACATGTGAAAAGAAAAACACTTTTACGTATATAAATGACTTGTACAAGTTGTACACAATTTTGAAGTAAATCAATGTGAATTATCCGTTTCGGAATTATTATTGGCATTAAAATATATCTATTCTAAACAGTGAAATTGATAAATAGAATAACTGACATGTTGAAAGTCATTAAAATGTAATCTGTGTTGAGATTTTATTCTCGGACACAGTCATTTAGCATTTATAAAAAATTTATAAGTTTTCACATCAATCACATTGTGCTGTTCAGTTGTAAAATGACTATATTTCCTTTAAACAATGCATATTTAAATAAATAAATAGTGTTTTCAGTATTAGCATATACATGAACTGCCTACGTATTGAAAACACTATATATAACCGTTTCTAATTTAGATTATTCATGTCAATGAAACACTAATAAACATATTTTAGTATACTATTAAATGTAAAAATATTTACAATCACAAATGATATGAAATGTATTATTATGTGCATATAAATTATTGTATATAGTCGTATTTCCAACATTTGCTACACCGTTTATATGAAATTCAAAAAAGATACGAACTTTTCTATTTAATAAGTTTTATTTTAAAAATAATATGTTTCAGTTTTGTCGTATTTATAACGTTCTGTAAATTACTTTAGCCTTGTGTAATATTATATAAAAAGTTTTAGCATGCTTAAATTATAAAAAAAAAAATTGATAATAGTCCAATTTCGTCTTTATGACGACGGAAGACACGTATGTGCATCAATAAAAGCTTCATAACGAGAGAACTTATGGCAATTGCATTATCATTTCATACAGATGAATAATTCAAGTGCATTTGTGATTTTCATTGCAATTCTAACAAATCAAATTTAATACTCGAAATAATCAAATTAATTTTTTTTTTAATTTAATATGAAATCTTGATTGACATGATCAGATTTCTCCACATACATATACATATATATTGTGGTCTTAGATGTAAGTAAAGCTCTTCAGTAAACACTTAGAGAGTCGCCTTCATCTTACTCTGATTTCATTTAAAATAATATCATTAAGTAAATCCAATTAACTGTCTTAATTAGACGAAATAAAGAACAAATTTAATTTACATTAAATTGTGAATATGTCAAAGAGACACACACCATCATCTGACTAAATATCGTAAATGTGTCTATTTACTGTTGAAAATAAAATACCTGAATACATTAATTAATTCCAAGTCTAAAGGTTGACAGTCATTATCTAGTTTAGCTTTACATAATTATAGTATTAGACCCATGAGTCCATTTACAAATTACCCTTCGTATATTATTTGAGCCCCCTCTCACAGTTATATATACAAATAAATCCCTATAGTATCTGACTTATATATAACATATGTATATATTTTGTTTGTGGCCTAATATTATTTAACCTTAATTATTTTTAAAATTAATTAAAACAATGATACCTAAATATACAGTTTATAATATTTTTTAATGGATATTAAAATATTCAAGAATATTTAGAATGTTCTTTTATCAATTTCGTGCGTCGATTTATGCGCCCCCTACATTAAAGGCCCTGTCAGGAAATAACGCAAATTTTGAAAACCCAATATAAGTTACTATTAAGTGTATAAAAACGTTATGCTGAAGTCATTTTAGGAATTTTTTGGAAATTAGTGGTTATTTTTCGGAAACAAATGTCGCGCCGCACAGTGCGTGACGTCACCGTAGTCCAACGTTGTCCGTAGTTTTTTGAATTTTTCTCGAAAACTGTACATTTAAACAAAAAATGTCAAGAGACATAAAAGATTCCTACTTTAATTATCTATCAAATGAGCCTATTGAATGTGGCAAAATTAAAAGTTTATTACCACCCCCTCCAGGAAAACTAGTAGAAGGGGGTGGCCAATTTTTTCAAAATCTTACAAGAAGATGTGTAATAATAAACTATATTTTTGTGCAAAATTTCATTTTGATATCTACAGTATGTTTTACAATATAAAGAAAAATCTTAATTATTCACATACTTTTCGTTCGTCTAGGACTACGATGACGTCATAGCAAAATCTTTACGTTGCTTTTGTAGGTTTAATATTGAAAAAATTTGAAAAATAGTTCATGTAACGCGTATAAATAAATCTGTATTTTAATAATATGTAAAAAGAAAAAAATCGATTTTCATCTCCTGACAGGGCCTTTAATAAAGAACTTTTTAAAGTATATTAGATTAAAAACAAATTTAATCTTTTTAAACTTGAAAATTCTATGATAGCCGTAAACAAAGATTTGGAAACAGTACAGAAATGGACTGGTGAAC
>SSSI01010595.1:0-11465 GCA_004796505.1 Oryzaephilus surinamensis
TGCGGGCCTTAGACGCGGGATCAAGATAACCCCTTAAACGAACCTTTACTTAAATTTTAAGGGATTATGTCGAGTTAATACTGTTTTTTTATTCTATTAACCGTGTTTTATTAAGAAATATTTATTGTATTATTATTGTTTTGATTAACTAAACAATTATGTATTTATTTTACATAACTTCTTGCATGGTGCGACCACCGTGATACTAAAATAATTAAATGAATATTGAATATAGGTTATAAAATTCCGATAACAATGTCGCCAACCTAACAAATGCTAAAATAATTCCGATTATCTCGAGATTCCGATTATCTTTTCGATAGTCCAGTCGGAATACAAATTTCACAAAATTACAATACGATATCGAAATCTATAATCGTAATAATTTCGATATTGCAATTATTTAGATGCCATTCGGAATAAGGCTGAATATACCTAATTTTCATACATTTATTGATTCATTCTGTGATATTTTTGTGTGTGTGTAGTTTTTTTTTAACACACAATAAATAATTTTAAATTACTATATAATAGAAAATTGATGAAACCTTTATACACCAAAATTTTATTAACCCCCATCAATCTTTTAACAAAAATATAGTGCTTCACTCTATGTACCATTTACATTTTTATGACTTCAAAATGCAATTTATTTTGGCCTGATAACTATTATTATTTTGCATGTTTGTGGAAAACTATTATTTAAAAAAATGTATAACAAATAGAATTGTTACTGTAAATTGTTAACTTTAGCAACAAAATAAAAACTATGTTCATATTATTAATAGAAATTTGTTCAATGTCCTAAAAATCAAATAAATCGTTGATACACTACTTAATTTTTATTTACGTCGATATAAACGACTGCGCCAATTTAATATGTGTATGAAATTCTTAAAAAAGCGTGTATTCGGAATGAAATGTTTTCATTTTGACTGTTATTTTTATTTTACATGTTTGTGCAAAACTGTCATTCTTTCTTCAAAATGTTATAGATAGAACTGTAATTGCGAATGGTTAAATTACATGGTTTACATTACAATTAAATTAGGTAATAAAAAGCCTTTTATATACACCTACTTTTATATACAAATATAATAATTGCTAACAACGATTCGCTTGGTTTCACTGAAGCTTAATTCATACGCCTGAGAAATTTAATATATTTTCCATCTCGTTCTTGTACAAAATGATGATGATGATGGTGGTGGTGGTGGCGGTTTTTCGGGAGGGAAACGACATACAAAAACCAGAACAATATAATCGTTTATCAGATTAACTAGGAATTGTATATATAAATGTTAAGAAAAGGGGAATCGTTGAAGGGACGATATATTTCCCTTGTTTTTCGTCGTAATTATTTGGGTATACACGTTAAATATATATTTTTTTCCAATATATTTTCCTCACATCATATTTTCATTTGATGAAATATGTTACAGTCAAAACGTATCGTTTTTCTAGTGAAAAACCGCACAAATCCATTCATCTCCTCACTGGACTAGTTTAGATTCCTGGAATCGAATTCATTCCTCATCCCTATATCTATCGAAATCCACCCCTATATTCCATCCCATACACACACAATTCATTTCCTTCCTATAAACCCATAATATTCCCATTTTCGCTATATGGTAAATTATTATTATCTTGTGACATGGCAAAAATTTTAATAAATAATCATGCAACAACAATTTATATGGTACACAATATGAAAATTATATGCTTGTTTCTTGTGTTACGCATTTTACTTTAATAGAATTTCTGTATAACGAGGTATATTGTAACAGCCACCTGGTGCCTACTATTAAAGACAAATCTAAAGCGGAAAATGTGTATTAAATTACTATTAAAACGAGAAGGGGCGGAAAATGTCTTAAAATTGTTCGAAACAATATAAAAATACTAAATAATCTCTAAACGGATTAGTTGCGTATTTTGTTACAAAGGTGGAGCCACTTTCTTAACAATACCACCTTAATAATCGATTTACAACTTAAAACTGACAAATTGCATGTTTCAATTTTACAACTACACAACAACAAAAATAAAATACTGGCAAATAGAAAACTAATTTAGAGTGTATAAACATAAACGTATTACTTTTTACAGAGGAATGGCATGTGACAGCTTTGTACACACACACATATACATGTACACGCAGTTTTTCCGTTGCTTATTCGGCAGATTTGTAATTTTCTCAACTGTCATGATATTTGTGTGTCGCGTTTCATCCGGTGGAGGCGGCCGCCCCCTTTTTGTACCCTATTCTTTGGTTTATTTTTTTAATATACTTGCTTCTGCAATGCAGATTTAGTTGAAGGAAAAGCTGTTTAAAGAAATTATTGTATTATTATAGACTATAAAGCCTAACAGCTTATTATGATTTTATATTTTTCCATGTTTTTCATTTCCTTTAAATGATTAATTAACGATAGTGTCACGTTAAATAATGCCATAAATTTACTAGAGATATTCACTTTAGAAAAAAAAGGGGCGATAAAAGAAAATCTAATGATAAATTTACGTTTTAGTCGAATATGGTAATTAGCGGGGATTTGTTGTTTTTTATACTATAGTCGAAATCTAAATATTGGATTTTAAGTGTGAAAAAGATATAATTTACGTTCTTCTAAAGCTTAAATTATTTATTTAAGGTAAAAGAGGGTGTTTATTGTTTCATTTTACATTTTAAATAAAATGTACGTATCTATAAAGAAACGGATTTAGATTAATTAAGTTTAATTTTATTTGATTATTCTACAGAGAATGAATTGGAAAAAACACTTTTCAAGCAATTTATTTTAGTGAAAATTCTTATAATAGTTCCATAGTAATGTAGAATTTGGGTTAAAGGTTGTTCAGTTCAGTTCGTTTATTCCACTTGAATTGATGACTTTCAATTTTAAGTATAGAAAGCTTTAAAAAAATTTCCAGTTTATGTATCTGCTGGTTGCCGTTGTTGGTCGATTTTTGTAATCATTATTTTACTTTATGAATAAATGTCACGATTTCAATGTAAATCAATGATGGGCCGGCACACACACGTGCTTAAAACATTAATTTCATCTGTTTCGCTTCAAAGTACATGATTTTGCAAATATTTATGTATCTACTACATTTAAACATAAAGGATCGAGTAAAATGTTTTGCACTCACACTACATTAACCACAACATAACGACAAATGGCTTAGCCGTTTATTCGGACATATTTTCCTGTTATCTGTTTCTGTCCAGCATTTCACGTAATGTACTTATGTAATGCTATACAATATGTGAACACATTCAATTTCACAAATTCCTGTGCAATTCTGCTTAAAAAGCATTTTTTTAAAAAATAATTACAATTAATAAAATGTGTGTAAAAGTACATAAATATGCAGTATTTTTGTTGCATCTTTAATGTCATATGACAATTTAACGATTGTACGAACTAATTTGTGAAAGAAAACTATTATGTTCATATTAACCAAGATATGAAAATAGAAAAAGGCAAAAAAATAACACAAGAAGTGTTTGAAATGTTAAATAAATTGTTCGTAAACTTCTAAGTTTTTATTTGAACAACAGATATGAACGACTGCGCCATTTAAAAACATTCAATCTCACTCTAGTGCAATTTAGATTAAATGCTTGAAAGTATAATGCTAATGTTTTCTAACTAATAAAATTAGTTTGGGAAAAATATAAACTTAGAAAATTTCAAACAAATCGTTTATAAACTCGTCAATTTTTATTTTAGTAAATAAACGACTGCGCCAGTTTAAAATTATTAACGTATGTTTTTAAGATTTATTTACGATTCGTTGATTCAACTGTGTGTTTTTCTCTAATTAGCACAATGTACATATTAAAAGAAAAAACTTAAAATTATGGACATAAATCGCTTTTTTTGCTCTTAGCTCGATGAAAGCTACAGTATAATTAATTTTTAATTGGTGTTTAAAATGAGCGCACTCTGGAAAAGGCTTTAACATTAAATTTCGAGATGGTTAATTATATGGCAGGGAAACACCTGATGGCCGCATTGCAATTCAAACTAATAAACATAAATTTCTCTTCTGGGAATTGGAACAAATGTATTATGTACAGTTCTATTCAAATTAAAATTTCGTACCTACTACATACATTATTAATGATTATATAATATAAATTATGCAGTTTAGTTGATAGTAAACTGCACTAATTCATGTATACGATACAAGTCTTAGAGAAGTTTACCCTACAAACACGTTGTGCAATTTTAATGATTTCCCACAGTGCAATTATTTATAAAATATATTTTGAAGTAATTAAATTTATGTTGTGAGTGAAATATAATATATCGAAAAGTAATTTTTCAATGGTAAAATATTGTATTTTGGGGTGAAGTTGGTTTTTTCCCTCTTCAAAACGGGGTGTAATGTTTTAGTGTTGATGAGAATTACTAAACAGGCAAAATCGTTTTTCGTAGAATTTATGGTTTAACTAGAAATTTTCGGTTAATTTGTAGAAAACAAATCAACTTGTAAATAGCAATAACTTGTTTCAATTTTCTGTCAATTTATTTAATAAAAATTTAATTAAATCGGATAATGTTCGAATTTTTTCCTCGTGTTTAGTTGAATTAAAATTGAACTTCATCACAGGTGTAGCTTTTAAAAGCAAACATTAAAATTTTGACGTTGATAAATATTTCGAAACTAAAATAAAAAAAAAAATATGAAACCTTAGGTCGATTTTAATTAATTTCAACTGGTGCTATCATTAATTTTTATCAATAAAATTTGATACAGTATACGGGACTCCAATAATAAACTAAAACTAGATTTTCTAAAGGGACTCAAACAATAGACGATAATTTTGAATGTACATGTCGTCGTGTGATTCCTTTGAATTTAGTTTCAATTTTATCAAAAACTTTCCTCCTATATATACATCTATTATTCTGCTCTCATTTCTGTTGTTGTACGAAAAACTTTTCTATCTATTTAAGAAGACTTAGCCTGTCATATGACAGATACGTTTGATATTCCATATACACTATTTTACTCTTGATTCCGTTTTCAGTCTTTTGTGTTAGGAAATTAATTGTCTAACAAGGGTCGATTGTTCTGTTATATGAAATCCGTTGACCATTCATTACTATCTAAATTCCTCACTAGATGTATTTAACTATATACATATATGGGGTTGAAATGAATACAAAATACGAAGGCTATTATTACACTGAAAGAATAGAAAAAATAAACCAAAACACAACTATTATTATCTGTGTGCACTGAATAGAAAATGAATACATACTCTTTTTTTTTGAGTCAAGAATGTTTTAATTTAGACCCGTATACTCTTCAAATTGTAATGTTTGTTTTACATGAGTAATAATTTTTCTTTTGGGGGTTGAAAAACACGATAATACTTAAAGTGAATTTGTTAGTGCCACTTGAGGCAACAAAACTTTTCAACTACACTTTTTACATAAATCTTAGTTGGAGGCTGTTATGGTTCAGTTTGAGGTGAAAACGGATTTGTGAATTTCGGAATCAATACGACATTGTTATTGTTTTTTTTTCCAAAGGGGCGGCAAATGCCGTGCATTCTGTTCAGCGTGCATGTTGAATTGCATTTCAACGATTCAAATTCCACACATACACCACCATAATTATTATAAGTACGAAAAAAAATGATTGTTGACCTTTGTTTAGCATTTGTTGTGTAGTATGTCAAGGGGGCGGCATACAACAACAACAATAACGCCACACAGTTCGCACAAAACACTTTCAAACTTGACTAAATGACATTTATATAGTAGACACTCTATGGGGGCGGGTGGTGGAGGATAAGAAATATAATGGTGGCAGTATACAGCATTGGATGGTTTGAAGAATGTTTTGGAATTATGCCAAAACTGGTACAAAATGCACTCCTCTAACGAAAACTTGTACTGAACTTTATCTCACAACCACCTTAACGTACTCTATATATGTATTGTGGAGGTTGGAAATTTATGTGTTTTGGGTTTGAACCAGTGCCACTTTTAAATAGTAACGATATATACTTTTGGCTGCATTTTAAAGACACTTATGAACGATTGAACTTGCCGAACTTCCACACAATTTCATACAAAAAAGTTCAAGTAGTTGATAATTTATTGAAATTGAGACACTAATGCAATAACCGTCGTAAGCTCTGTTCGTTTTCAGCTGAAAGTCAATTTTTGAAATCGTATTCAGCGATTCTAGAGAAATTTAGTTCACAAAGCTAAAATTTAACAAAACCGTCAACTGTTATTAGCTGAGTTTTTCTAGAAACCTACACAACTGATAAACTATTTTAGCTGTGTTAATGTGACTTACATTGAAAAAATTGAAATTGTTCGTTTTGTAACATTGAAAATAAATAATTTACGACGAACGCAGAAATATTTTGTTATACAATTATCGTAGAAATATTTTTAATAAAATTTTTCAAGTATAAATTCTTCTATTATAATGTATGCGTGTAAATCAAGCACTTAATTTAAGCTCCATTTAATTAAATAATATATAACATCCCCATCTAACACATTCTCTCTCTTAGCTTCCCATAGTGACAAAATTATTAATTTTCCTCGTATTCTGTATAAGGGATTTAATATGTTTGGGTGAGATTAGGAAGACAGTTTACTGAAATATACTGTTACTAAAATGGAATTGTTTGAATATAGGGTTAAAATAAAGTTTCACACATATATTTATATATTATTACAATAAAGTAAAAATAATCATATTATAATAAGCTTTGGTAAGTTGACATGGTGTGGTGAGTTTGTTGGTGGTGGTGCATCACCAAACCACCGTAAAATATAATATATGTTTGGTTATAAAAGAGATTTGAATTTCCTCGTATATATAGGTAGACGTAATTTTATTTTTACCATCGTATCATAGTGTAAAGTAGCAGAAAGTAAATTACATTTTGTGATCCCCTTTTATATGCATATAGAAAAGACACCCCTACAAGAAATACACTATCTAGTTGTATCTAAATATATATATATATTTATATATAGGAAAAAAGAGCAACACATTACGTCAAGAACATAAATTTTTAGCGTTCCAAAACAGTGGAAAAAGGAACTCTCGTGTAACAAAAATATCCATCTGCATTTTCACAAATCACTGCCAGCCCATCACAATAAAACGAATCTGAATATTTCTTTTTTGTTGTTGCCAACCACACACAAACCTTGAAATTTATAAATGTAAATATATTGGGCCATTTTGTAATATATCATAAAGTTTTATAGTGTCCCCTTTTTGATAGGGTTATATAAAATCGGGTCCGATGGTATGTTTACATTTTTAAAAGCAAATATCACTGGAACCACTGATAACACTTGCCATTTTCTCTCTTTTGAAAACATTATAATACCATAGCTCGGAAAATTGGCTGCAATGTTTTGTTTTATACCTTTTACTTTAATGAATTTTCATTTTCTAAAAGAGTGTATATCTATTGTTTGTTGGCCGAATAATAATGGCATTGAATAAATTTATTGTAATAATATTGAAAAGACGTTTTTGTTTGAAATTATATGAAAGGAAATTAATACAAACATAAAGTTTTCATATAAAAAAAACATTTATTTAACAACTTAAGAAAATTTTAGACTACTTTGTGATTCGATACTATCATTGTTTTGAAATTTTCTTCGTAAATTTACATTCAAACATTTAATTGAAAATTTCACATCATTAATTTGCTTAAACAACAGTAAGAATTGAATATTTTTCAAAATTTTCTCTTTTAGTTTAATAATAATGATTGAATAAGTTTCTGGTAACAATATTTAAAAAACGTTTTTGCCTGAAATTAAATGAAAGGAAATTAATAAAACATGGTTTTCATATTAAAAAAACCTTTATTTTTAACAACTTAAGAAAATTTTAGACTACTTCTTCCTGATTCCATACTATTCAGTTTTGAAATTTTATCTGCAAATTTATGTTCAAATATTTTATTGAAAATTACAAAAATTTTGAATACTCCCACTTAAATGAGTATATAGTTATACCTGACCAGTCATAGATGCCATCATTCTCGAAACCTTCCCGCCTATACAATTCTTTAAACATTTTACGTAAATATTCATAATCTGGTTGACCATAAAAATCTAAATTTCGAACATACAACAAATATGTGGCCATTTCCTCAGGATATCCGTCGCATAATTGTTCAATGGGAGTTGATCGTTTTGTCTCACTAATTTTCTGATAGCGTTCTTTTAATGTGTCCGCACGTAAACCTTGCCATGGTAATGAACCACGCAAAAAGTACATAAACATGTGTCCCATAGCTTCTAAATCGTCACGACGTGACTGTTCACGGCCCAAATGTGTATTGATGCTCATGTAACGTGCGGTGCCAGTTAATGATTTATGCTCTCTATACCCCGGAAAATAATTACAATAAAAACCACCCCTAGACAAAAACCTTACAGATACCTGTAAGCGATGTGCTTGTTCGTCTCATGGTCGATATATTCTTTGGCTAGTCCAAAATCGACCATATGTATAACATTTTCCTTTTTCGTTTTGCAACGTCCAATTAGAAAGTTTTCCGGTTTTATGTCGCGGTAAATTAATTTTTTATTATGCACAAATTCGATGCGCGTTAATAATTGATCGGCTATCATTAAAACGGTCTTTAAACGAAATTTACGGCCACACATGGCGAAAAGATCCTCTAAACTTGGACCTAACAATTCCATTACCATGGCATTGTAACGGCCACCACACGATCCCAAGTGGTACACCTTTGGGAAGCCTTTATTATGTGCAAATAAATTATTTAAAAATTGGCACAATTGTTTTAATAATAAAATAACTACCTTCATGTGTTCCAATCATTTTATAAAATCTGTATTCTAAATTAAGTTGCGGCGTTTTCGATTTGGTTTGTTCTAATTTAATGGCAACAAGTTCATTATTTAATAAATTCTTTCCTAAACGTAATTCACCAAAATTACCGCTACCAATTTTCTTGCCAACCCTGAAATTCGGTCCAACCATTAGCATAGCCGATGTTGTTGTTGAACTAGATGTTGAATTTCTCGAATGCATTTTAATATTTACGTGTTACTTTTTATTTTAAATGATAATGATATACAATAAATATGATTTTCTACAATTATTTACACAATCATTGTTGTCCGAAATGTCTACAATTGAATTACCGAAAATACTCAAGGAATTTTTGTGCACATTGTGGACGTGTTACCAGACAAGCAATCTTCATTGCCATAATTCTTTTAATTCTTTAATTTGTAAAACGTTTAATTTGGAAACAAAGGATTCTTTTCGTTTATAATCTGGCTTTTTGAAATATATTTGTCAGTTTGACAAAATAGTTTTCTCATTGTTTCTCGACAAATTTTTGTTATATTTTTTTTCCCACACACAGTTGAAATTATTCCTTATGTGTACTGAAACGTAAAATTTTCAACTAGACAGATGAAAAAATTTAATAAAAAACACACCCCATAACATATAAAAGTTTCACTGTACTTTTCAATAAAAAAAAAACACAAAGAAAATCAACTTCTTAGAAAACTTTTCTATACACTGCATACATGTGTATATTTGGTAAATTTTCATCCTCTCACGTATATATTATACACATAGATATAGTTTGCTTAAATTTCCAACAATACAGGCAAGTGCCAAACGTGATTTTCTGCAATTCGGCATGCAAATAGACCATGCATAATCAAATCAACGTAAGAGTATATGTATACGAAAATTTCTGGTAGCTTTTATAAAACACAAACTATATAACTAATTACTAGGTAATTATATTAGCGAGGGATTTTGAAATAGGGTTAAATTTTGCATATATATAGTATAGTGGAGTGGAATTTTGTGCGTCCACCTCTGTGGATGGCTTTTATGAAATTCCAACAGTTAAGGCAACATTCTAAATTCCTAATTATACCACAACAGCCAAAACACCAGGCCATATCCAGCACAGTGTTGTTATCAGTTTATGTATAATACAAACAAAATCTCGAACCCTTATCCGAAATAAATGCAATATCAACAAACCACTATTACAATACCTGCAAAAGCGCGCCCCGCACACTCCAATAATAGTTTGAATTGATTTAAATTTGCTCGTTTATTATGATGTTGTGGCCGAATAATAATGTAATCTAACTGTGCTATATACATGCAATAGAGGAGTGCGGTTTGCAGTTTTGGTAAACATTAATAGCACAACTGAATTGCAATTTGCAAAGCCAATATTATGTTACAAATGAAAAGAACTAACAAAGAGAAACTGTCAATGCAGTATTAATTTTTTTTTTGTTGTTATTCTTTTGGTTACAGTGCCTGTATCGGTGATAAACAACGATATATCAAACGGTATGGACGATGAAGGGGATGAAGAAACGAACGTTTTAGATGAGGATGACAATACCACCCATGGCTTAGAAAGACTTAGTTCAGCTGCAACATGTTTAGTCGCTGGAGTCGAATATACACATGGACAACAGGTAGTTTATTTTATCAATTTATTTCGTCAATATAATAGCTGCTACGTTGCTGTATTTGTTGAAAATAGTGAGGAAAATTTCTAAAAGTATTTTTAAGCCGTCTTTAATTCGAATTTCAATAATTGATAAGTTAACATCGCGATACCTGTGGAAAGCACAGTATGGCCGATTATAAAAATTTGACTTTATTATGTTTTTTAATATTTTGAAGAGAATGCTTTGTTTTTCCAGTGAAAATCAGTTATAGATAGTTTCTGAACAAAAAATTATACAATAAAGTTGTAATTGAATCCGAATTGTCTAGATTTGAATCGCAAGTATCGTGCTTTAGAATTAATATCACAATACCTATGGAAAGCACAGTATGGCCGATATCAAAGCTATAAACTGATTGTATTACACTCGTTAATACTTTCAAGAGAAAATGTCTTATATAGATTATTTTGTCTTGTTTCCAAACAAACCAATACACAATGGGGTTGTAATTAAACCGAATTGTCAAGACTTGAACCACAAATAAACCCAAAACTGTAGCAATATCGTGTCAGAGTGTTAATAGAATAGTTGTTTATTAGTAAACAGTTTTATGATATGTTACTTGTCTTTACAAACAACAAGGGTCAAATAAATAGTTATTATTTGTTGGAAAACAATGTCGAATATAACCGACCAAACAACAAAAATGTATATTCATATATTTAAATCACAATGAGATTAATTAATTTAAATCACGCTAGCATGTAAGCCAGACCAACTGTGTTTATTATATAAAAGTATAAAGGGAGGCAGCAGAGGGTTGGGATTTTGTCACAATGATTTATTTGGATCACGTTTTAAATTTCCCATTCAAAAAAAATATAGTATACGTATATTATACTTATATTTGAAACAATTTTATGTATATCTAAAGATGGTAATTAGTATGCAAATTGTTTTAAATGGTTACCC
>SSSI01010602.1:0-12889 GCA_004796505.1 Oryzaephilus surinamensis
GTTTCGAAATCTTTTTCTGCTGAAGTTGTGTAACTTATTGGAACGTACCATTTGTCTGCAGTGGCGCGTGTTGTTGTTGGATTTTGTATTAAAAATCTTGTCTAAAGTAAAAGATATAAACGATTAAATTTATTTAAAAGATTTGCTAAGAAAAAACACACTTGATTTAATTGAATGGTCCCAGAATCAGTTAATGATACAGTTACTACTGGATAACCAGATTGGTATACATAATTTTCCATAACTGTGGCCAAATCAGTACCGGCTGGTAAATTATTTCCAACAAATTCATTCAATGATTCCCATAAATTTTCCGGTGTTGTGTACCCTGTTTGACTAAAGGAAATAGCATAATTTAATTTCAATAACTACTTAAGTATTTTTATAGGTCAATTCCTTACTATTTGTCTAAATATGCTCTTAATCCTGCTTGATATTGTTCTTGGCCTAAGAAATGATGAACCATTCTAAATATACTGCCTCCTATAAGTTTAACAATTCAAATAATTAAATTTTCCATTGCATCTTCCGATTTCCAAAAATTACCTTTACTGTAAGAAATAGTACCAAATTTCGCACTGACTTCAGCTGGTGTATTAGCCTCAGAATGTAAAGCTTGTGCTGATTCTAATGAATCTGTTTCTAAAGAAGTTTGATGTTGTTCAACAACAAATTGTTTTGTTAGTTCCCATGAAGGCACAACCTCATCAGTGATATAATATTGAAAATATCTGGCGAAACCTTCATTCAAAAATGTATCTGCCCACCAATTTGTTGTTACAATATCACCAAACCACATATGGGAGAATTCATGGGCAACTACAGTTAATACACGTTGTTTGTAGGAGTTTGATGAATGATTTTCGTCCCACAACAATGCAGTTTCCCTAAGATACAAAAGATTTTAGACCGTAAAGTAGTTTTCTAAACTTCGTCATTGTGATATAAAGAAAATCTTCTAAATTTACCTATATGTAACTAATCCAAAGTTTTCCATGGCACCAGCTGCGAAATCTGGAATTGCAACTTGGTCCATTTTTGGCAAATAACTTGAATAGCTAAGATTTGTGTATTCGTTCAAAGCTTGAAGAATTGGTGCGCCATATTCAACTGCTAAGGCCCTAGTGCTTTCTGTAGAACTTCTTGACCAAACGTTGTGCGGTACTCCAGCTACTCCAACTACATCACCATCACCACTAGACGTAAATTCAGAAATAATGAAAGCTACTAAATACGTTGACATTATTGGCGTTTGTTGGAATTGAACTGTGGTAGTTCCAGTACTCCTAAAGTAATGAAACAATTTTAAATGAAACAAATTAATTATTTTTTTTATTAAATAGTACTAACTGATCGACTGTTGGAGTTCCTTGAACTGGAGTATTTCCTAATGGTACCAATCGTTCGTTTGTAGGATAAGTTATTGTAATATCAAAAGTAGCTTTAAAGCTGGGCTCGTCAAAACAAGGGAAAATTCGTCTAGCATAAGTCGTTTGGAATTGTGTGGTTAATAAATATTTAGTAACACCATCTTCTTCGTAACTACTTTTGTAAAAACCGTACATATCGCTGACACTAACGTTTGCTTCGTAATTAATTCGCACTGAGCCACTAGTACCTTCAGTATAAGTACCGGTAATAGCTATAATATTTGTAGTTGCGTTTATGGAATACTCTCCTGCTACAGTATCGAATATTATTGAATAAATTTGCAAAAATTCTGGATTGACATGTAAATATAATGTGTCTGTAGTTTGTAAGACATTATACGTAATTAGTACTGATCCTTGGACTGAATTTGAAACATTATCATTGAAAATATTACTGTTTAATACTAAATTGATTGCATAGTTTGTTGGTTCAATTGTTCTTGGCAATCTGTAGCCAATTTCAGTATCATCTCTTAAATTTTTTAGGGGTCCACAAGAAATTCGTGCGACGAAAATTACAAAATAAATCCACTTAATAATCATTTTTATTGCCTGCAATAAAGTAATTTATTTATATTCCTCTGGTGAAAATTGCAAAGTAAATTTTATCACTGTAAATTAGTTTTATATTTATAACATCTATATATGAGATATTGTTAAAGTTATCAGTTATTGATAGCTTAAAGGATTAACTGGTGTCTGTTTATGATGACAATGCTACAGTAAAATAGTTTTATAATACCATGGATGAGGAATTAATATATCAATCAAAAATAAAGATAATCGAAAAGCTAATTGAAAAATTTAACTCACTAAATTTATAACAATTTTTCGCAGTATATAAATACCTAAATAGTTCTTTCTTCATTTAAAAAGTCAAAATAGTCTGCTAGTAATTTAAATATTTAACAAGAAATCAATTAATAATTGTTGATATTTAATTCTTCGTAAATTAAAATTATAAAAAATAAGCTGTTGGTAAATATGAAGTTATTTGCTAATATTTATTTATTAGAAAGTATTGTACTTACAGATTTTCTCAAAATTCAATTACTAAAACAATACTTAGCACCTCAAAGAAAAGGTGCTGAAACACTGTCATCATTTCGTATTTTGTTATCCATTTTATTAATTTCTTCTATCTTATCTATTTGCTATAAATTGTATAGAGATTTGTATTTCTATAAAATAATGTTAAGGGATTAGCATTGGATTATTATACCTATATTAGGTATGCAATTAAAAATCCTTGTTATAATCTTAAAATAAAATTTATTCCATCAAATATTAGACTTTCAAAATTATGTCGTCTCAAATTCGAATCAATCAAGTAATTCATTTGAATTTTATCGAATGGTATGGTTGAAAATTTTACTGATGTTAACAAATAATGACAATAAGATATTTAAATTATAGTATAAATTCGTGTCTATTTTGTAATCTCCAATCGATTGATGTATAATAATCGATATTATGAATCAGAAAGGGTTCTACTTTTTTGTAAAAATACATTAGTTTATCATATATTATAAATTTCCACAATTTATGGATTTATTCATAAATTTCTCTTCTCTATTACAAATATTCCATACAGAAAACAGCAGAAGAGATGGAAGAATGTTATTTTTATTCATGAAAATCGTCTTTCATGTAGGAAATTCCTCGCAGGAATATCATTTGAAAAGGCAAGAAGAAACATAATTAAAAACAATGATTTTTCATAAGATATTTCATAAAATTTCGTCTTATATGAATGTTTGTATGGAAAGTACCAAAATAATAGACTGGATAAAGAAATATTTAAATTTTATATTTTAACAAAATATTTTATACTAGACATATTGAATTTATAATATAAATTTATACAAATTAAATAACACAGTTAAAAATACAAGCGAAATAGTTGCCATTTTGGTATTGGCACCACTTGGTTCTTCAGTAGTTGTACTTGATGTTGATTCAGGGGTTGAAGTTGATGATTCAGTAGTACTTTCCACGTCATCCAATATCTCGTTTAATTCATCTTCATGATCGCTAAGCCATTTTACGTTAATTTTAGCTTTTTTAATAGCATCATTAATAGCACTAATCAATTCCTCTCCCAAATCATCAGTTTCATCAACGAACTTTTGTAACTAAATTCAAAAAAAGAATAAATTATTTCTGTTAACGTAAAATCAACTTGATGTCTTACATCGTCAATTTGTTCTTGTGTTGTAAAGTAGTTTGCAATTCCACGAACTATAGTTCCAACTGCACTCCAACTACCATAACTAAGCCAAAACAAAAAATTTTACATTCTGAAAAGGGAGTAAAAGTACTAGTTCTTACGCTGTTTGAATTTTACTGTAATTTTCTTTCAAGAATTTGTAAGCTGTATCTAAACCAACGGTACCACTTGTATAAACTGCACTAAATACAGTTGATGCATCTTGTTGTCTAATGCCAGACGATTTGTCAAGTGATTTTTCTAAATACGATGTCAATAATGATGTATCTTCCGTACAACCTAATGCTGATAAGAAAGTATTTTGATCGGCACTGATTTCAGTTTCTGTATATTTTTGCCATAAATAATTCCAATCTGTTGCAGCATCTTTACTGTTACGTAAACCGTAACAATAGATTGTGGCACGAAGATTCTTATCAGTACTAAAAAATGATAATACATATTATTGTTGTGATTTTCGTTGAGCAATAAAAGTTTTATTGATAAGTGCTATCTTGTAGAATTTGGCAGAAATAAGTGCAAAGACGTGTTAGATAAAAAATTATCATTGAAGCTGTGTCATATTAATTGTATCTAAATCATTTCAGACAAATAACGATTGAGTAATTTTATGACAATTATGATTCATAACGTTTAAGAGAATATTTTGCTCAATAGAGCAATTTCTCTGTTGAGAATAAATATTGTTTATTATACTATTGTTAATTTTTTAATACGATTTTGTAGTAAAGATCCTAATCAGGAAAAGAAACATAGAACGTTTTTCAAAAAGCAGTGTTTTCATTAATTAGCGCAATATATTGATTTCTGTTTATTTTGATAACTGAAAAAAATAATATATAAATAACTTACGTTCGACCATGTTCAACATAATGAGCGAAATTTTCTGTTGCGTATTCAATACATTCTTCATTGCCTAATTTACAGGCCCAAGAATAAGCTTGTACACGATTGTACGTATAAATTTGGTTGTCATCGTTACTTTCACTTACAGATTTAAAAAGAGTTGCCATTAATGTGGAAATATGGTTCTAAAAATGTTAACTATATACGAAAATATCTTAATTAAAACTGAATTTACGCACTTTGACTTTTTTTCCTAAGGTTGAATCTAAACCAACTTTAGTTAAAATGAAATTGTAGCCACTGAAAGCTGAATACCATGTATAATATGATGTTTCTTGACTTAAGAATGATGTATAGTTAAATAATTGCGAATAATCGACGTAATTGGCTCTTGCCAATGCAAATAAATCGTCAACGATTTGTGCACGATTTAACTCAACGATACCATCGAAATCAGATTTTTGTAAAGCGGTTGCGAGTTGTTCCCATAACGATTTAGCATAGTTTACACGATAATAGCCTAGAATTATGCATTTAATAATAATTTCAAAAATGAAAATTTCATAAAATGGTACCAGTTTCTTGTATGTTCAAAATAATCCAACTTTCCTTTCCTGGTAGAATTGAACCATCTGATGTTTTGGAAATCCATAAATCTGGTGTTGTTGTTTCAAAGTCTTTTTCTTCTGATGTGGTGTAACTGATTGGAACGTACCAATCTGATGATTCGTCAGCGCGTGTTTCGGACTCAGTTATTATAAAACGTTCCTAAATCATCAAATTACGTATTAAATTTAAAGATTTCAAATTTTTTTCGTAATAACTCACTTGAGTAAGTGTATAATTACCACCGTCTACCAATTTAACAGTTACAACAGGATATCCGGCTTTATTAACCCAATTTGCCATGATTGTGGTCAAATTCTTGATTTCAGAGTTTTCGATTTCAATTCCATCAAATGCCAACCATAAATTTTCGGGTGTAGTTGCTTGCAATTGGCTAAAAATTAATCAAAAATGAATCTTTAATTCGATATTATATTTTGCAAACTTTTTACTATGTGCTCAAATAATTTTGTAATCCTTTTTGGTAATTGTCTTCACCTAGAAAATGACGCACCATCCTCAACACACTCCCACCTTTACTGTAACCGATGGTATCAAATTTAGCGCTCATTTCGGCTGGGGTGTTAACTTCCGATTCTAAAGCTGACGAAGTTTCCGAAGAATCAGCTTCTAAAGCTGCTTGATGTTCAACAACAACGAATTGTTTCATGAGCTCCCAATCGGGCTTCAACAAACTCGGAATATAATATTCGAAATATGTTGCAAAACCTTCATTCAAGAATATGTGCGACCACCAACTGGTCGTTACAATATCACCGAACCACATATGGGCAAATTCATGGGAAATCACAGTTATTACACGTTGTTGGTAACGATTCGCTAGTGATTCATCTTCGTCCCATAACAGAGCTGATTCCCTAATAGGAATCGGTCAATTTTTGATCGACAATTTCAGCGAACATGTTCTTACCTGTACGTAACTAGACCCCAATTTTCCATGGCACCAGCTGCGAAATCTGGTATAGCAACTTCATCCATTTTCGTGATGAAATTACTGTACGGAAGATTGGTAAATTCGTTCAATTTGCTCAAAATTTGTGGGGCATATTCAACAGCTAAACCTCTTTCGCTTTCCAATGACTTCCTCGACCATACACCGTACGTTATACCATCAACTTCCGTATCTGTGTCATCAGAACTGGACGTGAATTCAGAAATTACAAGGGCTATTAAATACGTTGACATTTTTGGAGTTGTTTCGAAAACATGCGAAATTGTACCATCAGGACTGGAAGTGAAAAAATTAACACCGATTCAAACGTATTTTTAAATAAAGAACTATTACTGTGCATTTGAAGATTTTTCAGGTGTATTAAATAGAACGTGAAGTGCATTTGAAGTACTTGGTAGATTAACAGTTAGATCAAAAGTGGCTTTAAAACTGGGCTCGTCAAAACATGGAAACATTCTTCTGGCGCGATTTTCTTCAAATTGTGTCGATAGTAAATATTTTGTAACATCGTCTTCTGTGTAACTGCTTTTATATAAACCATACATATCGCTAATGCTAACTGATGCATTGTATGTTATGGTAAGAGTTGTAGGATTATCGCTGCTAGCAATTGCTAATTCAGCTATACCAGTTGTTGAATTTACTGTATGTTGTACATCAGTTTTCGTGTCTGCAGCGATTGAAGTTATTGTTATAAAATCTTGTTCGTAATGAAGATAAATATTGTCGAATTCTTCGCCATTAGTTTCAATTGTTATTACAACTTCTCCATCATACTGTACAGAATCGGATTCAGTGAATATGGTTTCAGGAAATGTCAAAGCTATCTGATAATGTGTTGGTGTAACAGTTGTTGGTAAACGCCATGCATTATTTTCTCTTGTAGATTTTAATGGTATGGAAACAATTCCAGATATAAATAGTAACAAACAAAGACCCTGAATTGATCTCATTTTCATCTAGAAAAATATGATAAACTGTGATTTCGAGTGTTTTGATAAAAAATAATGATGAGCAGGTTCATCAGATGACTGAATCAGTGACTTTCAAGTGGCAATTTATGACCGTAATTGTTGCAATTTGAAATTTCGTAATTTTAAAAAAGCCTCTTTTACCAATTTCGAAGAAAACGTTTGGTACTCCTAGTCGTCCACTTAAAGAATCTTTTAATGTTAAATTCTTTTAATTACAAACCTTAGAACTCAAAATTGACTGTTTACGAAATATTTCTTGTACCAAAGTTAACAATATCCAAAAAACAAACACTTTTTCAAAACTATCTAATTTTCAATTAGTTTAAATAAAACACACAACTTACCATTTAAAAAGACAAACACTTATTAGCACAGTATCACCAAGTACCCCTTTTTATTAATATATTTCTAATCTTATCTAGGTCCTTTTTAAACTGATTTTCACACAATGGATTGACACGTAAAAATAGTTACCACTTAATAAAATTGTTACATGGAATGAAAATGACGAGTTCATATTTTTTGAGATTGTATAATTATTACATTTTACATTAACGATATTTTAAAAATGAGTTTTTGTTAAGTATATATTAAAAGCACACGTAATTCTTATCATGAAAGTGAAAATTCAAGGATGAGTTTTTGCTATTTATGTAATTTTATCATTGAAAATTAACTTTTTTTGTCTTGAATGAAGCAAGTTTATAGAAACTTTATTTTGAAAGTTCTTAGTTGAATAATTTTCAAAATTTTACAGAAAACAAGCTTCTTTTGAGCTTTTATCGAGATTTCTTAATTTCAGGAATAAAAATGACTCATTTACATTACTTTTTCTTGATTTCATTAGTTTATTAGTACTTTATCGTCAGTACTTTTTGATTTTTCTGTGAAATCCAAAAAACTGTACAAACTTTCGCAAACAATTACATCTTCAGAGAAATCACTATCTAATTGATTTTTATCATCAAAATGTATGATGTATGTCTTGTCCAAATAATCTTAAAGAGTTCATGTTTTTATCAATAATTACTTGTAATTGAAGTTGTTATAATTTTTAACTGAATTAGCCACATCCTATATTATATACGTAATAGTTTGAAGGGTTCATTTTTCAATTTAGTACGTAGAAAAACTTAAAATTTGAAATAGTAATTTACATATTTATTTATATATATTTATTTTGTATGATTTTTCTAATTATTGATCTCTTTATCATGTTTTATTAACTTTTTCTCATGAATTATGCATCAGTTTTATATGAAAATATATAAAAATAGTTAGATTGGTGCAAATTATTCAATATTTATATGGAAAATTTAGGGAATCAATAAACAAGTACTATTTTTATTTAAAAGTTTTTTTATTTATGTGTACAATATTTCTAGTTAATACTTAACTAATAAACAACAATTATTACTTTATTTTTAAAAAATAATTTATTTGTTACAGAATTGATTTATTATACATTGTAATTTGTACCTAATATCTATTGTAATGATGACTTAACAGATCGTATTGTCCAAATTTGAGTGCAAAAAATATCAATACTGGTATTTTGTTAAAAAAAAATATGTGGGATGACATTATTTTATCTCTGGAAACGTATTGACTTTATTACAAATAATGAAAAATGTTATCTATGAACAAATACACTGATTGCTTATTAAAATTTGCTTAAAAATTCGTTCAATCTGGCTTAAATACAAATTTAGATACTTTTTTTAAATTTATTTCAATTCAATCATACATAAAAATCGTTATTGTATGTAAATATTGCATTATAGTCTCCATTTACTAGATTCGATCTAAATTAAATAATGAATGAGCTTTAATTATTCAAAAAGATGATATATCTTATCAAAAGTGAAATTTCGTCTGCGACCCTGTCCCAATTATTTCGCAATTTAATTGCGCAATTAAGCTTTATTCTGAACAAAACTTTTGCATCAAAACTGCAAAATCCGCTATATACTTGCCTTTTGAGCAATAAAACTTAAAAATGATTTATTTTTTTGTACAAACCAATAATAGACGAATCGGCATAGCAAATGTTTTGGGACAGTAAAATTTTTCTAATTCATCAAATTAGTTTAAGACTGTTGTAATTGCTTATAAGGGGCTTAAACCCTATTGAATTCTAAGAAATTCTTTAGAAATTGTAAACCCAGCCCGTTTGGTAACTCCTTAAATATACCTAGCCCATTTTTATTAAAATTAGCTCATACATTTTATCTTCTTCCATTTTCTATTTATAATTGTGACATTTACAATCAAAGCGGCAAGTTTATAAGGACCAGATTTTACAAAATACAGTCCGTTGTTGAATTTTATGAAAAACTGGACATTAATTTACGTTTGTATTGCATTGAATTTTTCATATTGTTGTAAAGAATAAAGTGCGCCTGCACAATTCAGTTGGCAACACACTTTCTAACATTGTATCGTATTTTATATAATACTTCCAGTAAGTTCTTGTTCGCTTACCATTTACCTGCTCACCACAGTACCCATTCGTATACCGTAATTAACGTGTCTGTGACTCAAATGACCACAACAATATGACGAGGCGTGGTTTTTAACTCCCAAAAATAAATTTGTTAACAAAATATCTTGAAGAAACCAACAAAAAAATGTATTTCAAATTGATCTTTTGTGTTTCCATTCTGTGTTCTATTATTAGTTTATGTAAGTATACGAAAATATAAATAAAATACAACGTTCAGTGTTCAGTTTACTGTTATTGTTTGTGTTGATTTTGTTGTTATTGAAAATTTAAAGAAAAATTGGCGCGCAAGTTTAAATCCCGCCAAAAAGGCGCTTGTTATTTCAAAAATAGAACAAATGATTTTATCAAAGCTTCACAAGTTCATTATATTGAAATTAGAGGGGCTGTTCAAGTGATCAGCCAAAGCCAACGAATTTTATTACAAAGGCCTCTTGAAATCTGCTTAAATTTGCATTTTTCTCTTATTAGCATATACATTAAACTGCTATCAATGTTCGGGAAGTGATTCGTCCAAACCATTTCAATGCAATGAATGGCTAAATAGCGATATAGACATACAGCCGGAACCGTGCGATAATGTTTATGGGGCCAAATATTGTATTAAACATACTGGACGTTTCGAAGGTATCAAAAAAGACAATTAATACGTTAATGGGCGAATTTGGTGGCATGTTTAACAAAACTAACTTTTTTCCATTTGTTCTTTGGAAAATAACATTTTACTAACAATTTACTTGCTTTGGGCTCTAATTTCTAGCTTCTTCTATAAAATGCTATCAATGTTCGGCTGCTGAACAACTCGATTGTGCTGATGGTATGATACATTTGGGTGGTATTGAAGCGAAAAGCTGCGATAATGTATTCGAAGCTGAATATTGCGTCAAGTCGACCAGTTTGGATGGTATTTTTTGACAATATTTCTAAATTTATTTGTTACATTGATTTTTTAACATGATTAAGTTTCTTGATATTGCATGTTTTTAACATAATTTCCATTTTTTGAAGCTAACTAGTTGCAATCCGTTGTTTTGTAGGAGGAATTGGGGCTAAACGGTTCTGTTCGTCATTGGATTTAGGAAATTATTGTAATTACGTTAAACAGCCAGGTGATATACTTACATATCGTACATGTGTTTTTACATGCAGTGGAGATGGTTGCAATTCGACAAATTCGTTAAAATTCAATAAATTCGTACTAAGCCTCGTTTTAACAACATTACTGTATTATTTTTATGTTTAAGTTTGTGTTCAAAAAAGATCTTTTTTACTAATGTAATGACAATAAGTTGTAAAATAATTCCAGTATTTCTGTAGAAATAAAACATCAAATATTCCATTTGTATTTTTATTGAATTTACTTATAGAACAATATATAAAGCAAACAATTTTTATAAAATAACTGGTAAATAGCATGAATTTGACACGTTTCTCAAATTTTCCTCTAAAATAGCTACAATAAAATCGAGAAAAGCCAGCATTTTCATAACACATCACACCAAATTAAAATATTTTTAACAAAAATTACTTACAAATTAAACATGTACACAATAAATTGTTAATAGAAAATAATACTGATGGTTTATGTGCGTTTTGAACATTATAAAAATTATAAATGAGCAAATTGAAACGATCTATTTTTAATCCAACAACAAATTTTTCATTCCACATTATAAAAGCTACATACATGTCAAAAAATATTCTATATATGTATGCAAAAATATACTTCCATTATTTAATAACAGCATTTATAATTAATAATAGTGTGCCGAAATAGCGTTTTTATATTAATTATTACAAAGTGTATATAAAACAGAACAGAAACAAAATATCACATTTTAAATTTAAATTTCAAGTGAATAAAAAAAATGGTAACAACTAAAATATAAAATCATACACTTAATACATAAAATTTGGCAATTTTATTTAACATTAAGTAGTTTTCTTAATTGATCTTCTAATTCTTTAACACGTTTCTCGCTGTTGGCTAACTGTTTTTTCAGTTTTCTGATTTCATCCGATTGCAAAGCGTAAGCTTCACGCAGCTGAAATGAAATATTTGTTAAGTGACAAATTTTTTCATAAATTTTCATGCATACCTCATGTTCAGTAGTTATATTGTCACCAATAGTGTTAATTTCCTTATACAACGGTATATCCTTGTTATTTCCTTCCACATGACTGAAACGTTGCTGTAATTGCTGAAATCTCGTCGTTTGATTTGTACTCGTTTTATGCAACTTATCGTTGATGATCAATTCCTTTGGCCTATAATCCGGTATAGTTTCAGTTGACAAAAACTGAAACTTCCTCTTATTATTATCGATAATTGTCGGTACAGGATTTAATTTCGTTTTATTGTTGTTATTATTGTACGTGTTGTTGTTGCGTTGTTGTTTGATTGTTGTTATATTGATTGGTGTTTCGCCGGTACGCATTGACATTAGAACGGGCATTGCATTCACGCCACGTATCCACTCTTGGGCGGAAAGGGCCGGCTTCGCCGCCGCCGTATCCGGATACAAATCATCGTGAAACTGATCGCTTTTCCGTGGCACAATCATTCCAATCGGTTCGCACAAACCTTTGATGGCATGCAATTTGTAGAAACGTGCCACTTCACATTGGCTGGTCGTTAAGCCGCGTTTTGGCATAAAGCCTAAACCACGCTAAAAAAAAACCGAAAAAACGTCATTTGAAATTCGTTTGAAGCACATACCTATAAAATATATACCGCTTCAACTAAAGTCACTAAATATATAAAGTACCGCAATAGTCCGCCATGTTTGATCTATTATTAGGCGCCAAATTTAAATTTTTGTGACAGTATGTATGACAGCAATCAGAGCAATACAAAATACATGCTGTCACGAAATTTAAATTGTCCCAAAATGTATTTTGTATTGCTGTCATACAACGACCCCATTTGTATGTCTTTAGTGTAAAGTGACCTAAAAGCGGTTTTCTATTTGCCATTTTCTGACATACGTTTTCGGCGATGTTTAAATATTTGATAAATATAGTATGTAAACGTATGTCTTTAACAAACTGAATTGGAAAGCTAGAATTTTAATACGTAAGACTGATTTAGCGGTTGTAACTAAATTTATAACTAAATTGTGACATTTGACATAAATTTACATAAATAAATTGACACAGTTTATGCTGTAATATTCAATAAATAATCATATTTTGAATTTTGCGCACTTTATACGCCAATTGCAAGATATAAAATTCACTAAGGGCATAAAAATGGCGCACCCACTTTTTTCTCACTTTGTCAGTATATATTAGATAGGTATGTGGTTGGAAGTGAACTTACTTGTG
>SSSI01010605.1:0-27042 GCA_004796505.1 Oryzaephilus surinamensis
TGCAAATTGTGGCCAAACTACAAGTCCTAGTGAACAACTGACATCATGGTTGAATTTATTTGATCCATTTCCATTAAATAGAAAAGCTATTTTGTGGAAATTCGCAAAAAAATTTTTTTCGAAAAAAAAATACCCGACTGAATCGATAAAAATTTTGCAATTTTCGTTTTTCCGCTATATTTTCCACAATTTTCCGAAATTTTCCAAGGAAATTACTCATTTCCATAGATATTGGATAGGCGCATCTAATGAAACTATTAGTTTTGCTCTACGATTAATATTTTTCATTTCGTGGGTACTTTTATAAAAACATACTTTTGTGCTATTGGTTAGTCGGAAAATGCGCTATAATTTTTCTCCTGTAATAGATATTTTAAATTTAATAAATGTATTTATAAGTCTATGAATGTATTAATAATCGTGTATAGTTTTAAAGAAAAACTGCCACTAGAAAATTTTTTATGAGAGTTTAAAAAATTTTTACCAAAAATTTACAAAATTTTCAAATGCAATTTTCTCAAAAACTACAACTCCAAATGGAAATCTGTTAACAGATTTGACATACTAATGCCCAAATTAATAAGAAACAACACCAAATACGGCCCTATTTGCAAAATTTAAATTTTCGACCCAAAAAATTTCGGAAAAATTGGAAAATTTGGAAAATTCGGAAATCGATTTTTCCGAATAATATAACTTGAAATGAAAAATTCCGCGTATATTTAAGTTTATGAGGGTGTCCTTAATAAAAAACAATCGTTAATTTAATATTAAAAAAAATATAAAATTTTCTCAAAAAAAAGATCGAAATTATTTGAATGATTGACGATTTTCCAAAAACTG
This sequence comes from Oryzaephilus surinamensis, assembly GCA_004796505.1. Taxonomy (NCBI): domain Eukaryota; kingdom Metazoa; phylum Arthropoda; class Insecta; order Coleoptera; family Silvanidae; genus Oryzaephilus; species Oryzaephilus surinamensis. The sequence continues at coordinate 844 of SSSI01010605.1, forward strand.
TTCGTCTAATTTTAATTTGATATGAACTTTTTTCTTAAAATCACTTGAAAATTTATATGATGTTACAGGTAATTAACACTCTGTACGTATAATAATTAAAATCGATTAAAATAAATATAAGAATTATTACTCAATAAAATGTACCAAGTTCGTTAGCATTAAAATTTGATGAAAATGCACAAATATAATAAACACAAATTGCAATTTCTTTTTTGCATTAAATTAAATTAATTTAACCACAGTATATATTATGTATTTCTAACAAAATGAAGTTATTTATATTATATTATTTGTTATTACAAATTTCAAGTGTAATTAATTTACAAAATCCAACAAATCAACAAAATAATAATAATGTTATCATAACAAAAGATAATTTAAATTTATTTAAAAAACAAATTAATAAAATTGGTGTAAATACAGAAAATTTTATTATTGATTTATTTTCACAATTGTTAAATACAACAATTGACGATGAAACTGAAACAACATCATTTACCGAACAAACAACACCGGAAATTGTTAGTCAAGTTGAAGAAAACGATGACAATTTTTATACAACAACAGAAAAATTACAACGCATTAAACGTAGTACACAAAATCAACAAATTTTACAAAATATACCATCGAAATGTATTCAAAGTGAACATGAACATAAATTAGAACGTTACCATATTGAAGATATAAAACAAGAAGTTAATAATTTACGTGAATTAGTTTTATTATTACGTGACCAACAAGAAATTATCAAATTATTACAAAACGAAACGAAAAATAGTGAACATTTACTGCCAAAAACAAATACAGGCGAAATAAAAAAACAAATAATTAACGAATTAAGTGAAAAACCAACAGAATATCGTACAACGCACGAAGAATTGGAACAATTAAAACACAAATTAAAAAATCTTGTTGTTTCATTAAATGAAACACAACAATTGTTAGCAATTGAACGTAGAAAAGAGACACGTTTGGAGGATGAACTCAATTTACAACGTAAAGAATTATTTAATTTGAAGAGAACAATAAATAAATTATTTGAAAATAAAACACAACACAGGCATGATGATGAAATTGTTGGCAGTACGAAATTTATTCACCCATCGCCAATGTTTAAACCAACAACAATAGAAAACAAAAGCACCACACCAACAAAAACACAATCAAGAGCTAGTGAATCGTCAGATATAACTCGTCTATTAGATTTAATAGCGAAAACTGACAATAAACAAGACAGTACAACAGACGCAGATATTTTGAATAAAATCAAAACACTACAAGAACAATTAGAGAAACGGGAAAAAGATGAGGATATACTAAAACAACTGGTTGTTATACAACGTTTAATTAAACAAAATAACAACAACAAAGATGTGATTGAAAGTAAAACAATCGATGATAGTGTATTATTAACGAAACTATTAAATAGTTTAGCAAATACGAAACAAACTAAAACCGATGATGAGAATTTAATAATTGAATTAAGAAATTTACAAAATGCTATTAATCGTTTACGTCCGAAAGAGGACGGTTTTAATGAATTCAACAGTAAAAGTGAACAAGAACAATTTCAAATTATGTTAAATAAATTGATTAGTGAACAAAATAGACCGAAAAGGCCAAATTTTAATCAACAAATGTTAGACAAATCCAACGTTTTCATACCAAATGGTTTCCCTTATTTATATTATCAAACAAGTAAACAAATTCACAGTAATTTTAGCAAACAAAACTAGTTTTCGATTATTTTTCAGGTCCTTATTATCAACCAATACCGTATTTTGGACCACCAAACTATCCACCACCACAATATTACGATAATCCACCACCGGACAATTCAAAATATATTCAGACTCCACAACAGTACGATAATATTAATAAAAATCAGTTTTTTCCTGCTCCAACAACAAATCCATACAATTCGTACAACTCTGTTGGGCAAAATTCAAACAAACTACCACAATATTCACAACCAATTGACCAAAATTATGGCAAACAAAGCATTGAAAGTTTAAAATCGCAAATATATGAGTTGCAAAATGTTATAAAAAGTCTAAATCAACCGGGTTACATTCAAAATCCAGACGACAAACGTACAGTATACGATTTAGAACAACAAATCGGTGATTTAAGGAATATTGTTAATAGTATGACAACGTCAGATGGTGGCCAATCATATCAACCACCTGTTCCACCACCATCAAATCCAAATTATGAACAAAAAAGTCGAAGGAAACGTTCCATTGATGACAATCGAATCGATAATGATGTGGAAACGTTTACGAACATGTTACAACGTTATATTCCGATGAATGATAGTGAAGTTGTGCCAAAAACACAGCCACGAACGTCCCAAAATCAAGTTTATGCTCAGATAGGCGAAGAAATTCAAAAAATACGTAATCAGTTAGGTATGGAAACGTTTCTAATGAATGTTTTACCTGATTTTGTTCATTCTGTTTAAAGAATCCCATCCAATGGAAACAAACCGGGCCTCATATCTGCCAAATTACCAAATTTATAGCCATAGTACCAACAAATTCGAACTGGAACCACCTAAAGAACCATCAGATCATCTGACGAAAATCGTATTAAAAATTGTTGATAAAATTTTAGGTTTAACGCCGATCGTTTTAAGGCGTATTTCTAATTATTTATTAAATCAATTAGGTTTAGGCGGTTACAATTATGAGAATGCAAGTATATTTCAAATTGTGCCAATAATTTTAATGAGAATTTTAGACGGCTTAAGTACATTTATAAATGTATTACGTTATAACAAATTTTTACGTACATTTTTAATACCAGTTTTAGTGTTAATTTTGGTTGGTGGTGGTGTTATATTTTTAATATGGTTTTTACAACCGGCAGATTATTACGATTACACAAATACGTATAACAAGGAGTTGAACAGTGATTATAATAATCAGTATGCCAGTAATAGTTACAATAATAGGGATAGTAATAGGGAAAACAGGGAAATGATAAGGAAATTTGATAATAGCGTACCGCAGCAATATTATAGAACTTATTTTGATAGGTCTTAATTAAAATATGAAATTACTTACCACAAAACTGGTGGTTCAGTTGAAATTTATCCCGGTTGGAAAATAACCTGTAAATTATTAAACAAATTTAAGTAAAATAAGCTTTATGTGTGTTTTGTATTAGCTTTAAATTAAGCATTTTTTAGTATTCATAATAAAGTAATTACACTAATTTAAACGTTTTTTAATTATTTACCTTTTATCACATTATTTTAACAAGCAAAACTGTTTTATTTGCACTAAAAAATACTGAAAACACTGTTGAAAATAAAAACAGCCATCTTAAGCTGCTGGAAGATGCTTTCCCGCGCTTTCTTAATAAGAGATTAAAAGAGCAGGGATACCAACAAAAATTTAAGTCCTTCGTATAAAAGAAAAGCCAACTTTTTTCAATAATGTTAGTTAACAATAATTTAAAAAAGGCCATCAATATGTTTGGAAATTCCGATAGAGAAAGTTATTTACTGAATATAAATCCAATAAATGCAATTCCAAATTATCACTTGCATTACAAACAAACCAAAACGGAAAACTTATTCCCAATTCGCATGTTTTTGTGGAGTTTTAATGTTTTTCTATTAGGAAGCTTAATTTACCGTAAGTAAATATTAATATTACGTTCAACAAACAAATCCATTTACTCTTCAATTGCAGTTTCCTTAGCTTATTTTCATACAGATGCGTCTGTGAGGGAAATGGATAAAATGTTCTCAAAAAGCGACCATTGCAAATGTAACAAATTAATTGAAAACCAAGCATTAGTGGAAATGAAAATTATAGAAATAATTGAGAAAAAAATCGAACTATACGATGCAGATAAAGTGGGCCTTTATGGTAAATTAACGCCATAAGATTTTACGGTTGTTATCAACTTTTTTCTACAGATTATGCCGCTTTATACGCTGGCGGCAAAATACTATCCCATCCAAATACACGTCCGTATCCAACAAATCGCAGTTTAATGGTTTTCAACTACTTCGGATTCACAGAAACATCAAATCCTGAAAACATTTTACAGAAATCCACTTTACCAGGAGATGGTTTCGCATTTTACGGTGACAAAGGCACCATTATTATAAAATTAATGAAACCAATACAAATTGGATCGATTACAATGGAACATTCTTCATTGGGACTACAAACTGATGCTAGATCAGCACCAAAAGATTTCCAAGTTTATGTAAAAACCTACAAATAGTTAACGCGTAATGTTACACAATGGAGTTTTAGGGTCTTCTCGGAAATTCACAAGAAATTGGTATCAAATTAGGACAATTTCAATACAATATCAACGGTAAACCGTGGCAAACATTTCCAACAACAATTATAGACCAACTATTCGAGTATATCAAGTTGGAGATTTTAAATAATCACGGAAACGTAGAATACACCTGTTTGTATCGTTTTAGAGTACATTCTTTCAATTAATTACAAATAAATAAAACAGTAAATTTTCTTATAAGTTCTTTTTATTGTACAAAATCGTGCACAAACTCGTCAACATTTTTTTTTATGATTATACGATCACCAGTCATTGGCGGGGGCCCAATTGGTGGGGCCAGTTGGTGCAGCACTAAACTGTTCCGGCATATCGGCGGCCCAATCATCGTTCGTAGTCGTCGTATATGGTGGTGCAACGCCACCAAGCGGTGCCGCCACCGGATCAGCTGTCCAATCTTGTGTGTCTGGTGGATTCCAATCGCGATCCGGTTCTTCATGAACCGGCACATCCGGTTTGACGGCTGCCACCGCCTCTTTGGCGGCCTGTTCCTCTTTTTCAGCATCGTCCGGTTCACGATAGAAGAACAAATCGACAACAACGTCCCATTTGGTGTCGCGTGGAATTTTACCACGTAAACGTAACACCTGAAAAAATACACAAGTTAATTTTGAACGATTTCAAAACGAGTTTTTTTATAAAACTTTAAAATCAGGTGGAAAAATTATTGTAATATCACAGAATAATCAAGTGAATTGGGAACAATTAATGTATCATCAGTTTTGTACAACTTTAACAAAGTTGTTAATTAGAAATTCAGTTTGTTTACCTCACGAGCCAACAACCACCACAACAATCCAATACTGTGCGACGATTTATTGTTGCCAGGAATTGCAATATCGACAAAACGTAATGGTGAATCGGTATTACATAAAGCAATTACTGGAATATTAACGTAAGATGCTTCAGTTATTGGTTGATGATCAAAAGCTGGGTCGGTAACGATCAAAAGACGTGGTTCATGGAAAGCCTTTTGAATTTGATTCGTAAATTGACCTGAAAACAGTAAACAGACTCATTAATATTCAATAGACCAAGTCGAAAAGTTATAAAACACTTTTCAATCATAAATTATTCCATTTGGAAAGTTTTGTTGTATACGAAACTAACCTGGAGTGAAACGGCCAGCAATTGGGGTGGCTTGGGTGTGTGCGGCAAACTTTAAAACGGCCCTTTGACCGTATTGACGTGATGAAATCACGAACACATCAGCCGGATTTTCAATGGCCACAATGGCACGGGCGGCCAACAGGAGTTTCTCCCATGTACGACGTAAATTGATGATGTTCACACCATCTTGACGACGCTTGTAAACGTACTGTTCCATTTGGAAGTTAACATTTGTGGTACCCAAATGTGTACCGGCTACTAACATTTTTGTGACATCGTCTTCTTTGAGACTGAGCACTTCTAGGCCTCCCGACATCTTTACGTTAGAGTTGAGTTACGCGCAACCTGTGAAAAATTAAGAAAAATACAGTTTCTATAAGAATTTTCCAAAACACAACCTCAAATAGTTGTTTTCTTTTATAACTCAAAAATATATTTGCAAAACTGGAAACATACTGCTGATATACAACCATTACTCATTTAGGAATTATGCCATAATAGTAAATTGTTAAAATATTAAGGGATGATTGAAATAATTTAAAAAAATGCTTACGTTAATGAATGCCACAGGGAGAGCTGATCAGCTGAATGTAAAAGAGAGATGGTGGCTTTTCAGCTTTTCTTGTCAGTATAGAAACCTGTAATTCCCCCCTCCAACGAACATTTGAACTACTACAACAGTTCTAACCTCAAAAAACAACACATGTATTGTTGACTATAAATTTTTCCACGTGTTTTTCCCAAAAAACTGATGGCCAAATTAAAAGAAACGTAAACATTATATATTTAATACACCATTTAACTTTTTAACCTTTTTGGAATCTTGCAGATATACTGTGGAATCTAAACACAGTGCTTTTTTCACTGGAGGCCGTATAGAATGGCACTCAAATTTAATTTATTGCCAAACAAAAGCCAGTATAAACTTATTAAATATTGACGATGGTTGTGTGTTACGTAAAATTGGCGAAGAAGACAGTGATACAGCCGATTTAATTCAAACATTCACTACAGATGGTAAACGTTTAATTTCATCGCACAAAAGTGGTTTGTTGAAACTTTGGAATGACAATGGCGAGTTGGAAAAGATGTGGAAGTACATTCATAAAGGCCCTATTAGTTGTTTGACACTAAATGATCATTTACTAGCCAGTGGTGGATCAGATAGTTCCATTCGTTTATGGAATTTAACTCATCAATCTTGTTTATTGAATTTACGAGGCTGCGAAGGTGTTATAAATGTGGTAAAATTCCATCCAGAAGAGGAATTCATATTAGGATCGGGAGATGATGGAAAAATACATTCGTGGGACATAAAAACTGGTTCATTAACAACAACATACGATGCACATTATAGTAAAGTAACTTGTTTGGAGATTAGTAATGATAAAAAATATTTTGTTACTGCCGGAAGGGATAAAGTTATTATTTTGTGGGAATTCGGCAGTAAAACTGCTATAAAAACAATTGCCGTTTACGAGTCCATTGAAAGTATTGTAATTCTACCGGAAAAATTCAAATTACCTAATTTTAAATCGATTAATGGAGAAATTTACGTAGCATCAGGTGGTGAAAATGGTAATATACGTTGTTGGGATGTAAAAAACACTAAAGAAATTTACGTACAAACAAATTCACTAATAAACAAAACCGATGGACTAGCAATAACACAATTAATCTATAATGACGATTTAAAAGCCATTTTAGTTGCTAGTTACGAACAAAATTTATTAATCTATCATTTAAAATCGTTCTCTTGTTTAAAACAATTTGTCGGTTTCACTGATGAAATACTAGATTGTATTTTTGTTGGTGAAAATGATTCACACATAGCAATTGCAACAAATTCACCAGACATTAAATTATACGACAATAAAATGAATTGTCGATTATTAAAAGGACACGATGATATCGTATTAGCATTAAATAAATCGAAAACAGATCCAAATTTAATATGTTCATCAAGCAAAGATAATTCGATAAGATTATGGCGTTTAGATGGTGATTTAATGTGTTGTTTATGTACTGGACAATTACATACAGCATCAGTTGGTTCAATTTGTTTCAGTCAAACAACAAATGATTTTATTGTTAGTGTTAGTCAAGATCAGTGCATAAAATTATGGCAAATAACAATGAAACCAGTTGAATTGAATTGTAAATTTACGGAAATTGCCCATCAAAAAGACATTAATAATGTAACTGTGTCGCCAAATGATAAAATCATTGCAACAGCATCACAAGATAAAACAATAAAATTGTTTACGGATTCATTAACGTTGGTTGCAACATTAAGAGGACATAAACGCGGTGTTTGGTGTGTACGTTTCTCGCCAATCGATCAAGTATTGGCCAGTTCATCAGCTGATTGTACATTAAAATTGTGGTCCATAAACGATTTTACATGTTTGAAGACATTTGAAGGGCACGATTCAAGTGTTTTACGTGTGGAATTCTTATCAAACGGTATGCAATTGTTGAGTTGTGGTGCTGATGGTTTAATCAAGTTATTTTCCATAAAAACGTCCGAATGTAATGCAACAATGGATGAACATGATGGTCGTATATGGGCATTGGATGTTAAATCGGATGAATCGTGTTTTATAACCGGTGGCAGTGATTCAATGTTAATTAAATGGAAAGATATGACCGATGAATTAAAATTACAACGTCAAAAAGATGCTGAAACGATGGCATTGGAAGAACAAGCATTAAATAATTGTATACACAATGGTGAATTGTTGAAAGCATTAAAATTGGCATTGAAATTAGATAAACCATTGCATGTGTTACGTTTAATAAATGAAATCGTAAAGAAGAAAGAAGTGGGTGGTTTAATGGACGTTGTTAAAGAATTGAGGAATGACCAGAAAGAGAGTTTATTAAAATGTGCCACAATATGGAATATGAATAGTAAAAATTGTCATGCAGCTCAAATTGTGTTAAATATATTGTTGAATCAAGTACATAGTGGTGAATTTAAACCGATTGGATTAAATGGTACAATTGAAGGTATTTTACCATATACAGAAAGACATTTTAAACGTTTAACTGATTTAATGCAAGACTTACATTTTATTAATTATACGATAAATTGTATGCAACCGCATTCGAAAAATTTGTAAACAAATAGATGTTTTAATTCGAAATGTTTTGATTTGTTTTGTATAAATTTTATAAATAAACACATTAAATAGGAAATAGTTCTTGAGAAAAATATTATCTAATCAAGTCGATAATTGTTCGATTACTTTGTTGCATTAGTTTATTGTGTTTTCAATTAAAAATGATGAAAGTTCATATTTTCAAGTGATACTTAATATTGTTGGACTACAATATTATCAAATGATGAGAAGCATTGTTAAGCTACCTGAACTAATCAGTTGTTGTCATAATAACATCCAGCATTATATAATTATTGTAGTGTGCAGAAAACATTTATTCAGGGATTTACCAAACTAGTGTATTTTTTCTACTAATAATCACTTGCTCGTTTATATATAAAGGAAATAAGTAATTTTTAAATTTATTATAACTTGTTGCGTGTTAAGTTTGAAATTATGGATCACTATGGACAGCAAAAAAGACAAAAAGATCCACGATCGAAAGCTAGTTTTTTATCAAAATTAACATTTGTGTAAGTTGGTTTCAAAATTTATTTCAAATCGTCATTAATTAGTGATACAGATATGCTGGGAAAATATTCGGCAAGGGATTACGGAAAGATTTACAAGAGGAGGATTTATATGAAGTCACAAAACGATGTGAAGCAAATAGTTGTAGTACTAATTTGGAAAAACAATGGGAGAAAGAAAAAAAACGGACTGAAAATCCATCTATTTTGCGTCTATTGCTAGTCACATTTGGGCTTAGATATGCTGTTTTGGGAATTATTGAACTGGTTTGGGAACTAACGAAGAGGTAAACAGAAATGACTCAGTTTGTAACTTTCCTATCAATTCAATTTTTAGTTATTTAGAGCCAAATGCAAATGGAAAATTGGCAGCTTATTTCAAACCGGGCCAAACGGCCATAACACGAAATGATGCCCTTTATTATGCCAGTTTATTAATTGGAATAAAACTCATCCACACACTGTATCATGAAAATTATACGATATATTTGTTAGAATTGGCCATACAAATGCGTACGTCTGTGTCGTCATTAATTTACCGCAAATCTTTGAAATTATCCCCGAAAGGCAGCGCAACTGTAAGCTTGGGAAGAATTGTCACCCTGTTAAATAAAGATGTTACAATTTTTGATCAATCACTAAAGGTGTTCAATGAATTTATAATTGGTGTTATCGAAGCGTTTTTCTTAAGCTATTTAATTTATATGAAAATTGGCACGGCTAGCTTAACCGGTGTTGGAATTTGTTTGTTTGTCTTAATTTTACAAAGTAAATAGTCTAGATTTTTAAAAACAAGTTTATTTAAGGATTTGTTTGCAGTATTGTGTGGAAATATTATGAAACAATTGCGTTTTAAAATTAATAAAAGAACAGATCATCGACTGCAAACGACTCAGGAAACTTTATCAACTATTAAAATTATTAAAATGTATACGTGGGAATCGTTTTTTGAAAAACGTATATCGGATGCTAGACAGTAAGTAGATTTTATCAAAAAACCATTTAAATTTCGTAAAATATTTAAATTAAATCTATTGCCAACATAAAAATATTAAAGTCACTAGATTCAAATTCAAACGTGAATATTCATTTTATCTATTTAGGAGTGAAATGCGCCAAATTTTCCGATCATTCTACGTACGAATTGTAACATTTGTATGTGGTTTCTTCAGTACCCAAATTGGTTTATATGCTGTATTAATGACTTATATTTGGCTAGGAAATGAAATTGATGCTGAAATTGTATTCTATTTAATGAATAGTTATGGTCGTTTAGCACGATCAATTGCATTTCTATTTCCTACTGGTTTATTTAACATAGCTGAATCGTATGCAATGTTAAGCCGTATACAACACGTTTTATATGCTGATGAATTGGATAAAACATTAAAAACACAGAGCAGTGATAAACCGAAGATTGCGTTAAAAAATCTTACAGTCAAAATCAACGATAAAATCATTTTGAATAATATTAGTATGGATGTAAAGAGTGGATTAACGATTATCAGTGGTGGATTGGGTAGTGGAAAAAGTTCATTATTAAAATCAATTCTGCACGATTATCCAACAACTGATGGAAATGTTACTGTTAGTGGAAGTGTTTCTTACGCATCACAAGATCCTTGGCTGTTTCCATCATCAATTAAACAAAATATATTGTTTGGCGAGAATTATAACGAGGAAAGATACAAGGAAATTGTCAGAGTTTGTGCTTTGGAGTACGATTTCCAGTTGTTGGAAAAAGGGGATGAAACTATAGTGGCCGACAAAGGGTTGAATTTAAGTAAGGGACAACAAGCTCGCATTAATTTGGCTCGTGCAATTTATCGTGATAGCAATATCTATTTGTTGGACGATTCATTGACCGCTTTAGATGCACATGTTCATCAATTCATCTTCAATGAATGCATTAAGAAATTTTTGAAAGATAAAATATGCGTTCTAGTTAGTCACAATACAAACCACATACAAGAAGCTGATCATGTAATCATTATGGAAAATGGTACGATTAAATTTGATGGAAAAAGTGACGATTTAAAGGACGATATTTATACTGACTATATTGATTCAATTATTCAGGAAAATTCTGATTTGAATACTAAAAATAAACTATTAGAAATAAAAGAAGACGAAGAAATTGTTGTAAATGTAGAAGAAAAACGTCTTTTAACAAACAATGTAGCTAAACGTAAAATTTATAAAGAGACTAACAAAAAAGGTGGCATCGATTTTAATATATACAAAAGTTATTTTCTTTTTGGGGGTAGTTTTGTGCTACTTACAACAATTGGGGTATTATATGTAGTTGGAACGGGAATTGAAAGTTATTCGAAAAAATTAATCAGCGTTTGGTAATAAATTATATTATATTGTTTAGCAAAAGAATTAAACAAAATGTTCGCTTTAGGGTTGATGAACAAGCTAAAGTATCAAATTACAGCCACAATTCAACAGACTTAAATGAGACCGATTTATATTCAACAGCTGCAAACAAAGTGCATTCAACAATACATCTTTTTACAATATTAATGGTTAGTGCTTGGTTTTTAGAGCTGATCAAGTTCTATTTTGTGGCTAAATTTGTGCGAAACGTGTCCGTTAATATACACAAAAAGATGATTCAAACATTAATTAATTGCTGTATGCAATTTTTCGATAATTATTTTACTGGAAATATTTTAAATCGATTCTCACAGGATTTAGGGATAATTGATGAATACATTCCTTATTTACTTTTACATATGGCTTCTGTAAGTTGAAACTTATATTACAATTTATAATAATTCAACGAATTTGCTTTGTTATTCTAGATGTTGTTTAATTTATTGGGGGTGGTGGCGTTAATATTATCAATAAAAATGATATTTTTACTACCAACAGTAATTGTATTTGTAATTTTGTACTGTTTACGTGTAATTTATATTCCAACAGCACGTAGTCTCAAAAGAGTGGAAGCTGCGAGTAAGTTTTCTGAATTTTAGACAAAAAATTGTCGTTAAATGGAATTGTTTTAGCGCGCAGCCCAATTTTGGGCCATTTAAACGCTTCCATGGACGGTGCAGCCACAATACGTGCATATAATGCTGAAAATGTTCTACAAAAGGAATTCGACCAACATCAGAATCTGTTTACATCCTGTTATTACATGTCGATCAACAGTAAAGCCGCGTTTACATTTTATATGGACTTAACGTCGACGATTTATGTGAGTTTTATAATATCGTGGTTTTTATTTTTCGACGATTCACAGAATAGTTCATCGGGCGATGTTGGTTTAATAATAACACAAGCGAATTTGTTGTCACGTTTCGTTGAAATGACCATAATACAATGGTCCGAACTGGAAAAAGTGATGACTAGTGTGGAAAGAGTACTGGAATATATCGATCTTCCTGTGGAAAATCATACGAGTGGCACGAAAATCGATAATTGGCCGCAAAATGGTGCCATCGAATATAAGAATGTTTCGCTAACTTATAACGATACGGAAAAAGTATTGAAAAACGTACAATTCCATGTGGAACCAATGCAGAAAATTGGAATTGTCGGCCGAACCGGTGCTGGAAAATCTTCAATCATTTCCACACTGTTTCGTTTATATAATTTTGATGGTATAATAAATATCGATAAGATTGATACGAAACAGTTATCGTTGAAGGATTTACGTGAAAATATATCGATAATACCGCAAGATCCGATACTATTCAGTGGTTCAATACGTGAAAATATCGATCCATTGAAGAAATATTCCGATCAAGATATTTGGTCAGCATTGGAACGTTGTAAAATGAAACAAATTGTTTCTAGTCTTGATGAAATCATTGATGGTGGACGAAATTTCAGTACCGGTCAAAGACAGTTAATTTGTTTATGTAGAGCGATTATACGGAATAATAAAATTGTTATTTTGGATGAAGCAACAGCGAATTTAGATACAGAAACCGATAAATTGGTACAAGAAACAATACGTGAAAATTTCGCAAAATGTACAATATTCACAATTGCACACCGTTTACAAACTGTTATGGATTGTAATCGTGTTATGGTATTGGAAAAGGGAAAAATTATCGAATATGATGATCCGGTTAGTTTACTTAATAATAATAATAGCGCATTTTATAATATGTGTCGAAAATCAGGATTTGTTTTACAATAAGTTAAAATTGTTCTTGTTTCTGATATTAAGAAAACGGGTTTTTAATTTAAATAAAAAGTTGTTGAATTGTTTAATTATTTCTTTCAATAAATTTTGTTTAAATTTATAGGAAATTTTTATAATTAATTGTAAATTTAAATAATTGCACGTGTTCCGGAAGACACATGTAGATTATTTAATGGAAGGACATTGTTTGTTGTAAATTCGGATTAAAAATTGTCGTAAAATGACCAATTTGGTAAATTGTAATTGCATGGAAGCGCATTGTAAACATTTACAATCCTTAATAATAAGATTGGAACGACTAATTGAATTTTTTTACAACCGTCCCTAAACAAACACATTTCTCAAGAGATAATACGAAAAATAATGGAATTTATTCAATCAGGTCGATAGTTTTGTATTTATGTACATTATATTTTTGTTGAAATGTCATGCTTACTATGAATTTTCTAAATAAAACAAATATAGCTTCTCTCTTAAAGTGATAAAATTGACAAACATTAATAAAGATATTGTTAAATACAGTAAACGTACATAAACGTTTATAAACTACCTTAACAATAAGTAATAATAATCTATTGTATATTTTTTAATCTTAAATAAAATAATTATACGAGAAAATTTTATAGAAAATATTTATTTAAAGATTTACCAAAACTATATAGTAATTTTCGTATCGTAATGATATGCGCATTCATATATAAGGAAATAAGCAATTTTCTCAAATTTATTGTACTTGTAAGTTTTGAATAATCAAAACTATGGATCATTGTGGTCAGCAAGTGCGTAAAAAGGATCCAAGATCGAAAGCAAACTTTCTTTCCAAATTAACGTTCATGTAAGTTAGTTTTTCGGCAAAAACCCAACCAATTGTGACGAATTTTCCCAATAGTTATGCTGGTCAAATATTCGGTAAAGGAATACGTAAAGATTTACAAGAAGAAGATTTATTTCAAGTGGTGAAAAAATGTGAAGCGCAACGTTGCAGTGACAATTTGGAAAAGCAATGGGAGAAAGAGAAGAAACGCGGAGGAAATCCGCCAGTTTTGCGACTATTGCTGGCCACATTCGGTGTTCGATACGTTGTTTTGGGCCTTATTGAACTGGCTTGGGAATTGACAAAGAGGTGAGCTGAACTGCCTAATTTCTAAACTGTCTTTCAACTGTATCCGTAGTTATTTGGAACCGAATGCAAACGGAAAATTGGCAGCTTATTTCAAACCGGATCAAAAACGCATTACAAGAAATGATGCACTTTATTATGCCAGTGTATTGATTGGTTTGAAAGTGGTCCACACTTTTTATCACGAAAACTATAATATTTATCTACAAGAATTGGCCATACAAATACGCACATCTTTGTCTTCGCTAATTTACAACAAATCGTTAAAATTGTCACCTGAAGGCAGTGCCAGCGTCAGTTTAGGAAAAGTTGTAACGATTCTAAGCAAAGATGCTAGCGTTTTTGAACATTCCATGGTCGCTTTGAATGAATTCTGGATCGCTATTCTCGAGGGCATCTTTTTAACGTATTTAATTTACATGAAAGTCGGTATTTCATGTGTTGGTGGTATTGGAGTTTGTCTAATTGTTTTAATTGTACAACGTAAATACTAAATAATCCATATTCGATTTAATTTATTTTTAATGATAATGTTTCCAGTTTATTTTACTCACATTTTGAAACGAATGCGTATAGAGATAAATAAAACAACCGATCATCGTTTACAAACAACACAGGAAAGTTTATCGGCGATAAAAATTATTAAAATGTACGCATGGGAGGTATTTTTTGAAAAACGTATATCGGATGCAAGAAAAAGCGAAATGGCTCAAATTTTGCGTATCTTCTACTATCGTACTGTTGTATTTCTGTGTGGATTTTTTAGCACGAAAATCGGCCTTTATTTCGTATTAATGACCTATATTTGGTTGGGCCATGAAATTGATGCAGAAATTGTATTTTTCCTTGTAAACAGCTATTCACGTTTGGCCCGTTCAATTGGTTTCGTATTTCCATGGGGTTTATTTAGTGTTGTGGAAATTGTTGCATCATTGACCCGTATTGGACATGTTTTGTATGCTGATGAATTGGATCAAACGTTAAAAACGCAAGCCAGTGATAAACCGAAGATTGCGTTAAAAAATCTTACAGTCAAAATCAACGACAAAATCATTTTGAATAATATTAGTATGGATGTAAAGAGTGGATTAACGATTATCAGTGGTGGATTGGGCAGTGGAAAAAGTTCATTATTAAAATCAATTCTGCACGATTATCCAACAACTGATGGAAATGTTACTGTTTGTGGAAGTGTTTCTTACGCATCACAAGATCCTTGGCTGTTTCCATCATCAATTAAACAAAATATATTGTTTGGCGAGAATTATAACGAGGAAAGATACAAGGAAATTGTCAGAGTGTGTGCTTTGGAGTACGATTTCCAGTTGTTGGAAAAAGGGGATGAAACTATAGTGGCCGACAAAGGGTTGAATTTAAGTAAGGGACAACAAGCTCGCATTAATTTGGCTCGTGCAATTTATCGTGATAGCAATATCTATTTGTTGGACGATTCATTGACTGCTTTAGATACACATGTTCAACAATTAATCTTCAATGAATGCATTAAAAAATTCCTTAAAGATAAAATGTGCATTTTGGTTAGTCACAATACGAAACACATACAAGAGGCTGATCAAGTGATTATAATGGACCATGGAAAAATTAAATTCGATGGAAAAACTGATGAGTTAACAGAGAATTTAGTTTACGAGTATTTTGATTCGATGCATCAACATCACCACGATGTACATCACGAAGATAAAGAGGAAAGCGAGGATGAAGATGTTGAAGAAAAACGCCTTTTAACCGAAAATGTAACAAAACAGAAAGTTTACAAGGACAAGAACCAAGAGGGTGGTGTTAATTTTAAAGTGTATAAAAATTATTTTAATTTTGGAGGTGGAATATTGTTTGTCATTGCTACATTTGTACTTTATTCATTTGCACAAGGTTGTGAAACGTACGCAAAAAAATTAATCAGCATTTGGTAACAAAGTTTAATCCCCATTTTTAATCTACATATTAACTATTATTTATTCAAGGGTTGATGCACAAGGACATATAACAAGTTTACATGAAAATTCAACACGATTTAGTTCAAATGAAACTGATTTTACAACGGAAAATAAAACAGAATTCATGCATAATACAAACACAACTGATTTTTATTCAATAGCTACAAATGAACTGAATTCGGCAATACATCTTTATTCAATAATGATTGTTAGTGCGTGTGCATTTGATGTTACGAAATATTACTTTATGTTGAATTTTGGACGACGGGCATCCGTTAATATACACAAAAGTATGATACGAACCATAATCTATTGTCCGATGTCGTTTTTCGACACTTATTTTTTGGGGAACATTTTAAATCGATTTTCACAGGATCTGGCTGTGGTGGACGAAAGATTGCCATTTATGCTTCTGCATGTTGTCAGCGTAAGTACAATTTACAATTTTAAATTTGTTTGAAAATAACTAAATTCAAATTTTAAATTTATTTGAAAACAAATAAATTCAAATTGTCGCCATCTATGAGGAAAACTTCCAACCATTCAGATTTTAAACTTCCCGCTTACAAAATAAAAACTTACTTCTTTTAGATCGTTTTCCACATAATTGGTAATGTATCGTTAATTATAACAATAAAATGGATATTCTTGATACCAACTGTAATTATAATTGTAATTCTCGTATGTTTACGTATAATTTATATTCCAACAGCACGTAGTCTTAAAAGACTGGAGGCTGCGAGTAAGTTTTGTAAATTTTAGACAAAAAATTTTCTTATATGGAATTGTTTTTAGCACGCAGTCCAATTGTGGGCCATTTAAACGCTTCTATGGAAGGTGCCACCACAATTCGTGCATACAATGTTGAGAATATTCTACGAAAAGAATTCGATCAACATCAAAATTTGTACACTTCATCTTATTACACTTCAATTAACAGTAAAGCTGCATTTAAGTTTTATTTGGATTTAACGTCAACTGTTTATGTGAGCTTCATAATCTGTTATTTTCTATTTCTCGACGATCCGAAGAACAGTTCATCGGGCGACGTTGGTTTAATAATAACTGAAGCGAATTTATTGTCGCGTTTAATCGAAATGGGCATTGTACAATGGGCAGAAGTTGAAAAAATAATGACCAGCGTTGAACGAGTATTAGAATATACGGAATTTCCGAAAGAGGATCCTATTAGTGGCACGAAAGTTGTTAGTTGGCCAGAAAATGGTGCCATCGAGTACAACAACGTTTCTTTAACGTATAACGATACGGAAAAAGTTTTGAAAAACGTACAATTCCATGTGGAACCAATGCAGAAAATTGGAATTGTCGGCCGAACCGGTGCTGGAAAATCTACAATCATTTCCACATTGTTTCGTTTATATAATTTTGATGGTATAATAAATATCGATAAAATTGATACGAAACAGTTATCGTTGAAGGATTTACGTGAAAATATATCGATAATACCGCAAGATCCGATACTATTTAGTGGAACAATACGTGAAAATATTGATCCATTAGAAAAATATACAGATAAAGATATTTGGTCAGCATTAGAACGTTGTAACATGAAAGAATATATTTCTAGTCTATATGAAGTTATTGGCAGTGGAAGAAGTTTCAGTACTGGCCAAAGACAGTTAATTTGTCTAGCTCGAGCTATTGTACGGAATAATAAAATTGTTATTTTGGATGAAGCAACAGCGAATTTAGATACAGAAACCGATAAATTGGTACAAGAAACAATACGTGAAAATTTCGCAAAATGTACAATATTCACAATAGCACATCGTTTACAAACTGTTATGGATTGTAATCGTGTTATGGTGTTGGAAAAGGGAAGAATTATCGAATATGATGATCCAAACAATTTACTTAATAATAATAACAGTGCATTTTATAAAATGTGTAAAAAATCAGGATTGGTTGATTAAATTAAATTTTGTTTTTATTATATAAGTTTCAAAATAAACACATTTTCTTTATAAGAAATCAACTGCAAATATTGTTTACTTTAAACTGAATAAAATTATTCATGGTTTATTTATTCATTTTCATCACTTTGGCTAAATTTAATGAAAATCGTTATATTTAGTCATGCGCCTCACTTTACCAACACATTTTTTCGTTCAGTTTTATCGGAAAACTGTTGCTGCCTTAAGCATTTTATATATACATACATACTATGTGCCAATTTATTTATTACACATTCATTTAAATAAACAAATAACGAGTTTATTCACTAATTTCGATAATAAACCACCGAGTTTTCTTTCTACATAAGAAAGAGTTTTTAATTTTTTCGTTTTTAACAAGGGTTTTAAATTCATTCAACAGGTAAGTTATGAAATGTATTGATTAACATTTTAAATAATAAAAACATTTCAATTCTTTGTAAATACACACATTTAGTGGTTTTATGACTCACTATGCTTAGTTTAAGAAACAAGTTTTGCAGCAACAATATGATTAAACAGGAAATGTACTTCCCTTATTACGAAAACAGCAATTTTCCACAAATTTAAGGGTTCCATTCGATTTGTTTAGATGCCGGAGAGTTTGCTTTTACCCACAAACTACATAGCAATGGCCGAGGCCGAACCGGACCTAAGCACTTTCGAAAACAAGACCGGCCTGGCGGAAGACATGAAGTTTTTGGCCTCTATGCCCGAATTGTGCGACGTTACATTTCTTGTGGGCGATACAAGGGAACCAGTTTGTGCTGTTAAAGCTGTTTTAGCGGCACGTTCAAGAGTTTTCCATAAAATGCTCTATCAAGTAAGTGAAAATCCATGAAATTCTACATAGATATGAAATTTTTCTACGTTGATTTCAGACGCCTAGTCCACAACGTAAAAAAGAACCACCACCACGTGAAAATAAACTAAGATTGTTCTTGAAACGGTCCTCAGAACCACTGCTGAACTTGCAAAACGCCTCGCAACAGGTAAGCATTTTTAACACAGTTTTTTTTGTAATAAAATTGCGGTTTAAATTTAAAAGTTGAGAAAATTTTGACGAAATCTTATATGATTTTGTTAAATAGAGGGGGTTCACCCAGCAGCTGGCTCCTATCCAAGAGGTAATCCACGAAAACTGAAACAAATCATCCTTTATTTTTCACTTCTTTGCAATTTCTTAACATATAATAATTTTCTGCTTGTATGAATAAACAGTTTAATCAGTATTATAATTTGTGTGTAGTAATTTATTGTAGATATGTTTATAAAAGCACTTATTTTCGACAATAATTTTATAAATGGATTTGGAGCACACAACTTTTCAGTAATAGAATAGTTCGTTATAAAATTAAAGCATGTTGTAATCAATCGACTTTTATTGATGTGTTTTCTTCTAGTCAAATTTTAGTTTAACGATTTCTTTAATAAATAATTAAAATTCTCATTTAGCCACCATCGCAACAACATCAAACTTTAATCATTGAAGAATTCGAACCGGATGTATTTCGTCAATTAATTGAATATATACATACTGGCTGTGTTACATTACAACCCAGAACATTATTAGGTAAACTAAACGTTGTTTAAATGAAACAAAATAATTGAATCCCTTTTATATTGGTTCTTCAGGCGTTATGAATGCGGCCGATTATTACGGTTTGGACGAATTGCGACGTGCTTGTGCCGGTTTCGTTCAATGTTGCATAAACGTGGACACAGTTTGTGCCCTTTTAGCATCAGCTGAACGTTACATACAATATAAATGTACGAAAAATTTAGTACAAAAAGTTTTAGAGTTCGTTGACGAACATGGAAACGAAGTACTAAATCTTGGTTCATTTACATTGTTGCCACAACATGTTGTTAGACTAATTTTAGCTAGAGATGAACTACAAGCTGATGAATTTACAAAATTCCAAGCAGCCCTAATGTGGGGTACGATTAATCACTCGATCAGTAGAATTCCGAATATAAAACTATATAGTTTTGCTTGTAGGTAAAAAATATTGCGACAGTAATCCAAGTACAAGTATCAAAGATGTAATAGGTAACTTTTTGGAATACATCCAATTCCATAAAATCCCAGCAAATGTCCTTATGCGTGAAATCCATCCCTTAGGCTTGGTACCATACAGTATAATAATGAACGCATTAGCATACCAGGTGCAGTAAACTAGTTTGTAGTTTTATTAATTAGTAAAAAACACATATATAATAAATTTGTTGTATATTAGTTGTTGATATACATAAAAATTACTATATATAGTTGTCAAAGACTTCGCGTAGTAGATGGTCAGCAAGCACTCCGTGTTGCAGGCAGACCCGGCAAGTGTCGACCCCGGAAAATTGTCACCAAATCGAGTAAGACGTCAAGCACAAGGACGTTCAATGTCTGTACAAAGTTCATTGGACCCATATGGTTCGAATACAACATTAAGTAGTAGTGGATCAAGTGAATTGGCTTCTTCAGACGGTAAACATTCTTCCAACTAACATACGGCCACTGGTGCGCCACTTCCACAACCAACACATCCGCCCCTTACCCGGTCAACATCCCCATCACCATTACATTACCCACGTGTACCACCAACTGTTACTGTATCGTCATCGTCGCCATCCAGTACACCACATTCATCGCCAGCACACACATTTACATTCACAATTGTGCTCAAAAAAGTTACACCCAAAGAGAAACAATCAGATTAAGATGCCGGAGGCGGCAACACTGGGTGGGTGATGGTCGATTTTGAAGGGAAGAATTTATTGCATGTCAATTAATTTCAACGATTCTTTTTACTCAATTTATTCCATCCATGTGAATTTTAATTTTTAAATCTCGGTGTTTTGATGGTTGCATGTTGTCAACAATTTTTCAAATTTTCGCATTAAATTCTTTCCTTTTTTCAAAAAAAATGTTTATACGGGTAAAAATAATTTAATAGCAATATTAATTATATCATTCTTCATGCAGTAATAATATTGTGATGATATTTCGTAACTAAATTGACAATATATACGTATTTGGATCATTTTTTTTGGCATTCATTTCTCGGACAATCTTACTCACTGAGAGGCAAATCGAATGGAAATGTGTTCATTTTTTGCAATCTATTTACTAGCTGCATGAATTTAAGAAAATAATGTTATCGAAATTTACATTTATTGAAAAACAAAAATGGTGTAAGCACAAAATTCAAATATGTCACCGTTTTATCATCCTTTGTAACGTCTTATCCTCATCAAATTTTGCCAATTTTTATTCCTAAATGGTCAATTGCCCATTGTTTATCCTAAATATACACACTGTGGCGCACAACAGTGGCTAAATAAATAAAAACATATTTTCGTAATGCCAAAAACTTGTTTTATAAATGTTATTTATAGTACAAAAACTAAGCTTTTATTTGTAAAACTGTAAATGGAGGAAAAATTCTATTTATTATATTATATTGATATTGTTGTATGTTATGTATGAAAAAAAAAATAAGAAAAATAACAGCTAGATGTATTAAGAATTTAATGTTATGTTTGTGTGTTAAATGTATTTATTTATTGGGCATATATTATAAAGTATTTATTGACCAAAAAAAAATATGTGGGCTAAGATGTTATAAATATATTTATCTAAAAAACGTAAATTTGCATTTTTATTTTAAATTTAAAAAAAATAAATTAAAATAGCAAAATAACAGCTATCTACACTGGTTATATTAGTTGCGGTGATTGCTTAAAAGATAGCAGCAGCGTCAATCGCGTATTTTTTGACACTCGTAATATTTATGTAAAAAAAAATCGTAATGATTTTAAAGTGATAATTCTATTATATATGTGATAATTATCTTATTATAGTGTACATTGTGTGAAACGTAAAACAATGAACATTAATTTCTTTTATAATATAGTAACGATTGACGGTAACTTCAATTGGTTAGACGCTAACCACAAATTATGATGTGCTATAAAAAATTCTACTAAAAAACACATACAAAATAGTTTATAGGTATGATTACAACACATTATTATCTATTTACATAGAAATGAATCACCTTTTTTTACTAGTCCGTAGTTATGTTAGGAAAATCCATAAAAGAAACTCGACAATTATGATAGAAAGTGTATCGAAAAGGGCATTTAGTGGTTCTAGTGGTACATATAATGTGCATGCATTAGAACTGGCCGCAGCTAGAGTACGTAAATTGAAGGGTCTAAATGTGACTGTACGTTTTCTAGATGATACAGAACATGTATTTCATGTGGAAAAACGTGCTAATGGTGCAGCTTTATTAGAACAAGTTTATCAGCATTTGGAATTGGTTGAAAAGGACTATTTTGGATTGCAATATTCGGA
This sequence comes from Oryzaephilus surinamensis, assembly GCA_004796505.1. Taxonomy (NCBI): domain Eukaryota; kingdom Metazoa; phylum Arthropoda; class Insecta; order Coleoptera; family Silvanidae; genus Oryzaephilus; species Oryzaephilus surinamensis. The sequence continues at coordinate 23,460 of SSSI01010605.1, forward strand.
GAATGGGTGTACACCTGGTAACAAACAACCAGAACTAATGGTACAAGTTGAACGCATTTAAATTGTTTAGTAAAATCGTTGAATTACATCTTTAAAAAAAAATCCATAAAGAAAATTGCTAAAATGCAATTTTTGTTGCAGCGATGGTTGGATCCGTCCAAATTAATAAAGAAACAATTAAACAGCAATTATCAGTATCCGTTATATTTTCGTGTAAAGTTTTACGTGTCCGATCCAAGTAAATTACAAGAAGAATATACAAGATATCAGTTTTATTTGCAAATAAGACGTGATATACTTGAAGGGCGACTACATTTACCTGTTAGTACAGCTATACTTTTAGCCAGCTATACAGTACAATGTAAAATTGAGTAAAAATTTCCGAAAACTATAAATAATTAACGGAATTTTTCTAGCCGAATTGGGTGATTATAATCCGGAAGAACATGGACCAAATTATTTATCAAATATGCAATTAATTATTGGACAAACTGATGATATTGAAAAGAAAATATCTGAATTACATAAATTACATAAAGGCCAATTACCAGCTGATGCTGAATTTAATTTTTTGGATCATGCAAAACGTATCGATATGTATGGTGTTGAATTGCACAAAGCAAAAGTAAATAAAATTAAAAATCTACCATACTGTGAGTGTTTATAACGCTTTTTTTGTAGGATAATACGAATAGAGATATAGAATTGGGCGTAACACATATTGGTTTAGTCGTATTCCAAAATAATATAAAAATAAATACATTTTCATGGTCGAAAATTATGAAAATATCGTTTAAACGTAAACAGTTTTTTATATTATTACGCCGTGAACCGGTAAATAAATAATAAATGTGTTAATTACTTTTAATTATATATTTTTTTTGTCTTATTTAGTCGGAAAATTACGATACTTGTTTAGGCTTCAATATGGAAACATATCGTTCATCGAAAACATTATGGAAAGCATGCGTTGAACATCATACATTCTTTCGTTTGCATTCACCGCACGTTAAACGTAAATTTCCATTTTCATTGGGCTCCAAATTCACATATTCCGGCCGAACTGAATTCCAAACAGTGTCTGATGTACGGAAACGTGGTAAATTGGAACGAAAATTCGTACGATCGCCCAGTAAACAACTTGTAAGACTACAATAGTGTTAGTTAAATACATTAAATTGTAATTAAATGCATTTATTAGATACGGCAAAGTATTACGGCACCACAATTGGAGGAAAAAGGCAAAAGTTTATTGGCACCAGGACGTCCACCACGACCATACGATAATAAAGTTACTGTATTGGATACGAAAGAGCCAAAACAGGCGTGGACTGAAGATTCGCACATATCTGATGAGTAAGTAATAAATCTAATGGTATTAATTAAGTCTGAATATATTGTTTTGATGATAAAATCATTTATTTTTAAGTATCTTAATTTTGTTTGTTTGATAAAAAATAAATTAATTGGTATTTTGTTGTCCTTGTTCCAATCAGATAAATTCTGTTTATAGAAAAACAAGAATATAAAAATAGTTCATTGATAAATAATAAGTACACCCCCAGTATTTAGTTAGAAAAAGAAAAATTAATTGAAAATGTACATTTCCCGACGTGTTTTTGCAGCGATGGTGGTTTCTTGGAGCGTACATTGGAGGGTCCATTTTCGCCTGGAATAGCCGGGCGTGTACTGAGCTATGCTGACGAAGAGGATCCATCACCAACGTCGAATAATGGCCTTTACGACACACCACCATATAGTGTTAGTCATTCACCAACATCACAAATCGTCGAAGATGGTCTAGTAACAATAATATTACATCCGGACAATGATGGAAAATATGGTTTTAATGTAAAAGGTGGCACCGAACAAAGTGTACCGATATTAGTGTCACGTGTGGCCCCAAACACACCCGCCGATAAATGTACGCCACGTCTATCGGAAGGTGATCAATTGTTGCAAATTAATGGACACGATGTACAACAAGCACAACATCATGATGTTGTACAATTAATACAAGAAGCACGCAAAATTAATTCTGGAAAATTGGTATTAGTTGTTAAACCGAATGTTTTATATCAAAGTTTAGATGAATTAGATATTGAAGAACCACCATATCAATATGTGCCGGCATTGGCTGGTGAAAATAATCTCATACAATCCACATCTACATCGGCAATTGTTGATTTATTGCAACAGAGTATGTTATTGTTGGCTGATGGTTTAGCAAGTGGTGCCTTAATTGCTCAATACGAATTATTGTATCGTAAACATCCGGATTTGACGTGTGATGAGTCTTCCAAACCGAAAAATGTTAACAAGAATCGTTATAGAGACATTTCACCATGTACGTGATTATGTGGATGTTTTTTTTGTCGATTAAATTGAATTCTGTGTTGATTGTTTTCAGATGATACGACTAGAGTGATATTAAAAAATAGTCCAACTGGTGATTATATAAATGCAAATTATGTGAATATGTTTATAACGAAAGCAGATAAAACGAATCGTTATATAGCAACACAGGGCCCATTGCAATCAACAACAGAAGATTTTTGGCAAATGATTTTAGAAGATGAATGCAATTTAATTGTTATGTTAACGACATTAATTGAACGTGGACGTGCTAAATGTCATAAATATTGGCCAAATTTAAATGAGGAACTAGTTTTACAAAATGTTACCGTTAAATGTGTGTTAGAAGAAAATGATCCGTCGAATAGTTTTGTATTTCGTGATTTTATATTAACAGATTTGAAAGTAAACGATTTATATACATTTGTAACATTACATTATTGATTTTTGTTGTTTTTTTAGTTGAAAACTGAACGTAAAATTAAACATATGCAGTATATTGCATGGCCCGATCATGGTGTTCCCGATTCGCCAAATCAGTTTCTTATATTTACGGAAAAAATACGTGATTTACGTGCGGAAGATGGTGGTGAAGCGCCAGTAGTTGTTCATTGTAGTGCTGGAATTGGTCGTACCGGTGTATTAGTTTTAATGGAAACTGCTTTAGGATTAATTGAAGCCGGCGAAGCTGTTTATCCATTGGAGATTGTCAAAGCAATGCGTGAACAGCGTGCCATGATGATACAGAATGCTGTGAGTCATTTTAAATACAAGTTATTTTGTAAAAATTGAAATTTTAAACTTGTTTTTAAAACTACGTACACTTTAATTAACTTTTGAATTAATTTAATTTGTGATGTGTTTTGCAGAGTCAGTACAGATTTGTCTGTGAAAGTGTCTATGCAGCTTACACACAAAAAGTCGTCCAACAAACATAAATTTTATCGTCCATATATACAAGTTATTGTTTTTCCGTCTACAAATGTGATTTAAAAGCCTTAAATTCTACGTAACCAGCGTAGCCTTAAAGATTTCATAAGGCAATTAATACTCATCTAATAAAAGAAAAATAATGGATTTTTTGACAATGTTCACACAATATACACATACATTCACACTGCCAAATTAGAAAATAATTTTAGTGGAATTTAATTAACAAATTATAATTAATTAGAAAGAAAATTAAAAGGAATGTTTTGTAAATACCAAAATTATAATGTACTTTTCC